>WYDI02036828.1:0-26384 GCA_009867235.2 Psittacus erithacus | reverse complement strand
TGAAAGTCAGAAACACAGCACTGCACCAGCTACTAAGAAGGAGAAAAAATGACTGCTACTGCTGAACCCAGGACAGTTACTCAGTTAGATCCTTTCACAGCTGAAAAAAGATTGGCTTTCAGATTTTGTGATTGCCCCACTGCTTTAAATTTTTAAGCATTATACTCTAGAGATCTAGGAAAGCCCCATCTGGGAAGAAACTTCATTTATAAACGAACTGCAGTTCTCAGTTTTGATCTAGTCCAATATTTCTTCCATTAATCAAGTTGCATTGGCATTTTTCCATATAAGATTGCTCAGTGTCCTTTCTAAGAGAAGATGTATGAAAAATTCAGTTTTGAATGCTTGCTTCATCTATCCCAAGAAAGGTAAGAGGCATGAAACATGAAAAAAGATGTGTCATATGAGATTGAGTACCTGAAGGAAGAAGAGAGACCTGACAAATTGTTGGGAATAGACATTCCCTGACAGAACAGGAAGAAAAACCAGTCCTGAATTGCAAGACTTCTCCAGGTAGGGGAAGTATGTAGGTATCTGATGGAGAAATGGGGTTTTTAGGCTCGAAATAGACTGCTGATACTCTAATAGTAAAATCAAGAGGATAGCAGAGCATCTCAAGATTACAGAAATCTCGTCTAAAGGAGGAAGCAAATATCCCAAAGTGAAAGCATACAAGGGATCAAGGAACGAATGTCTCAGGACAAAGATATTTGAAAAGCTCAGATATCTCATGTTGTTATCTGAATTTTCCTTTTTTTTTAATATTCAACATTCAACATTTTTTTTAATATTCAATATTCAACAGAAATTTCTGCCCTTCTTGAAGTTACTATGATCTAATGATATTTTAGGCTTTCAATGCAGCACAACAGTCATATATTAGTAACAATATTTGAGATACATTTAAATGTGTCAAGGCAATTCACAAGATGTGGTCTACCAAGGATAATTATTGTTAATTTTACAGAAACAGAATAGTTTGTCCAGTCCAAAGTTCCACAATAGATAGCAGAGTTCATTGTAAACTGAACAGTGTGGAGGAATTGTGGCTTCCCAAATAACAAGGATTTAGAAATTCTATTTTAGTTCTAAAGCCCCTCAAAAGAGGCTGGTACAGCTTTCCCCAGTTTGACAGTAGCAGCCATACAGGAGAACAAGGCTCTGTTAAATACCTGGTTTTAAACTGGTAGAAAAATATTAAGGATCCTATTAATCAAATTACTAATCTTAAAAGTTTACTCACAAATTAAAATCATGCATTCCTGCTGTTATAAACATTTCAGTTTTGGTACATTTCTAACAAAACCAAAGTGACTTCAGTACCTTACATCCAAGTGGGGTGTCTTTCATCTCATTGAGAACTATTTATGATGTGAAAGGGAGAGATAGACAGTTTTGCCACAAAACTAAAAGTGCCATGGCATGTTCTGGGATGTTCATTTAGAGTATGGGAAAGGTAGATTTAAAACCCATTTCCTAAGAAAGTGCCCAGACCATCGTGCTATGCAAGAATCTGAAGGAATTGTTGTAGCAAGTTAAACAGATGGGGGCTTTTTGCCAAGTCTCCCTCCCATACTATCAATATAAACCTGTGTTATCTATAAAAGCTAGTAACATCCCAGAGATCATGAACTTACAGAGAATGTGTGTGACTAATGCCTGTTTAATATTTAATCCATATTATGAATAATTTCAACTATGGTTTAGGGAAATATATTGTTCAGACTGGACTAATTAAACAAGAACTAGTGTAAAAACCCTTTACTCATGCAAGGTATTTGGCTCTTGACTGAGCTATGAATGCTTGAAGACATATCCATGTAGCCTTGCTTTGGGGCACAAGAAAAATAGCATAGATCACTAAAACTGCACAGGCACCACGTGAGAATGGCAAAGGTGGCCGTAGAATAAAAATGACAAAGTACATAGCAGTCGTCACCTAGAGTTGAAGTAATTTTGTTTGGTGTGATTAGTCATGCAAAGTACATTATTAACTCTTAAATGTGATACAGAGCACAGTAAAAAGAAGTGCATGAACCAAAATCAGGAATACAGAAGGGAATACCCCAAATTGATGGGCCCAAGGTCTTTTCCAGTTTTGCTGATTCTATGCTTCTCTGCCTTGCTTTAGATTTCAAACTTGGGAAATTATTCAGAACACCAGGATTTGCTTTCAGTTTTCTGAAGAATCAGTCCAACAGCTAGGATCAAGGAGGGGTGAAGGCAGAAGTATCTTAAGTTCCCTTCCCTTCACTTAGAAAGGTTCAGTAGTAAGCACTCAGAATCAGGTAACTGTGAATAGTAACTGTGATGTGCCATACAAATCATGAATGTTCCAGATAACTATTTTAAGCAGTGCCAGGCAAAATAGGAATAACAAAGCGCTGCTCATCCTTCCTAGTTTGTGTCTCTATCCTGAAAAGTGTTTGGAACCAAAACCGTATGTTTTAACGTGCTTTTGGATTTAAATAATTTTCAGGAATCCATCCATTGAGTTAAAAAAAGGTTTTAGGAAGAAGGGGACTGAGTGTCAGTGAAGTTATTGCTGTGATCCTCAAACTGGGAAAGGGGCTGTTTTTCACCTTTTCCACCTACTGTGGTAAAACTATAGTCTGGTTTTGAAAGCAGTGTTAGAACACTAAAATGTTAAGAAACAGATGTTAGAAAACTGTAATAACAAACAGCTAAGTGATTAAGTGATTTTTTTCCAAAAAGAAGAAAATCCATGTCCAACAAGGAATGAAATTAAACTGCATAACTGATCAGCACACATGCATTTCATCATTTTGCTTGCATACACTAGTTCTGAGTCAGGAATACTCTCTGAAATGTGCTATTCTTGCAAGCACTACCTACTTTGCTCTGCTATTAATCACTCGTGATGCAAGCACTCCCACCCATTTCTGAGAACAGTGTAGGCTGTCTGATAACTCACAGGCTTCAAGCTGCCCTTATAAAGTTGTTCCACTTTCACATACTTCCTCATACTGCCGGTTTCGCTATGAAGATGAAGCTGCTCATTTACTTAGTCTTGCTGAAGACAGCTCTCCTTGCTTTAACAAATGTCTTTGCAGTTGTTTTAGAAAATGAAGAGGATGCTAAAGAAGGAAAAGTTACTGAGACTTGTCCTGTAAAGCTCAAAACTAATCAGAAATGTGGTGATGGAGAGGATTGTCCATATCAGATAAATCTGCCTCCAATGACCATCCAGTTACCTAAAGAATTCAGACTGCTTGAGAAGACTCTCAAAGAAGTACAGACCCTTAAAGAAGCAGTAAACAAGCTGAAGAAATGCTGCCAAGATTGCAAGCTGCAGGCAGATGACAACCAAGAAAGAGACAGTAGCAATGAATTCCTGCTACCTAATGCAGAAACTCCAGCAGAAAACAGCAAAATCCAAGATAACAGAGTGAAGGAACTGCAAAGCAAAGTTAACAGAATGGCAACCAGCTTAAAAAATGCAAAGAGCCAGATTCAGACACTGCAGGGTCGGTTAGAGAAGATGAGCCTCATAAATATGAACAATGTAGAACATTATGTTGACAGTAAAGTTGCAAATTTGACATTTGTTGTGAACAGCCTTGATAACAAATGTGCTTCTAAGTGTCCAGCAATGCAACCAAGACCTGGTACGTAAACTGTTAATTCTTCCTGCCTCTATAAGCTTTCTGTGCATTTTACAAAGATTAGGTAAACAACTTAAAATATAATCAAATCCCTGTGTTAATTTCACAAGTATTTGCTCTTTTAGTGTTTATTTATACTCCTGTGAAACGTTTCAGCTGCCACTAGAGGGTTACTGAGAGCTGCAGGTGTTCAGCTCCTCCTAGAATTGGACTATTATGGAATTTAAAAAGTGAATTTTCAAAGCACTAAAATTTACCTTTATTTTATTACGTTAAGGATATTAAACTGTTATTTTCTCCTTGGATGAGAAGGGGTAAATTTTCTCTATGTGTGCCTTAAAAACAGCATGGCTTTTTTTTAATGTGAAACTACAGCTATTCTGAAAAGGTCTGCAAGACATTATGAAACATCAAGTGAATCTTTTTAACAGATGGGTAATAAAATAAATCTGCTGTCATCACAGCACATATCTGAAAGGCTCAGTTAAAGAAGTTTATTAACAGTACTTCTCAAGTGGGTAACATACGTACCATGAATTCAGTATAAAATAGCATTACTAGTATATAAGCAATATAAAAGAGAAAACAGGTATTAGCACTGACAAGCACTTTTTTGTTTTACTTTTTATTTGCCCTAATTAAAATCAAGAAATAGAACTAAGAATTTCTTTCTAATATTGTTTTTTATTAGAGGAAGATTGAGGGGGGCTTAATGTCATGAAGTTGTATCACATGTAAGAATCTCTGAAAACAAGAAGCATTCGCTAGATTATCAGTGTATTCAGCCACTTAGATATCATACATACAAAGAAAGGCTCTCTAGAGATAAAGCAGAGAAAGATCAGGCTGCACTGTCGTTTTTAAACTTCTGTTACTTAGTATTCAAGTTTAAAATATAACTGTTCTTCTGTCCATCCATATTGAAAACTGAAGGATCTGCAGATGGTGCAGTTTATGTACAGCTGAAATTCTTGAAAGTTTGAAAAGAACAAATGAATAATAATAAAAGTAATTCTTCTATTACAATCAGATATAAATAAGTATAAACGAATTACTTAAATTCACATATAAAGTATTCACAAAAAGAATCACTTGGTATATTGGTAATGGACAATTAATCAGATTCAAATACAGTACTTCATAACAGACTAAAGCAATTTTAGATATTTCTCACACTTACTGAAATGTTGGGTACTGTTCATAGCATATGATCATGTAGATATTCCTTATACTTTACAGTAAGTGCTGATAAGTGTTTGTAGCAGCAATACATAGATTATGAAAACTAGCAAGGATAACAGCTACAACTTAGTTCTATACAGGAGCTACTCCTGCATCCACTGAAAACAAGAGCAAAACTTCATTGAAATAGGAATTGAATCAGGTTATAAAAGCATTTTTTTTAAAATGCATATTCTTTGTCAATATCTCCTTGAAACATAGTCCGCCAAATATCTTACACAAAGTTCACTGAAATAAATGAGAATGTATTGTGGATTTATCATTGGTTTTTAAGCCTTTGGCTCCTGTACTCTGTGCTGTCGTAAATGTCCAGTTTTCTGTACTGGCAAACAAGAAGTCTCAAGTCTTATTCCCTGCTGCAGCCTGAGAACATTCCTCCCTTTCAAGAAGTAAATTAAATTTTCTAGGAAAAATACACAATTCAAGCCTGCAAATGAACATGCCCATAAATTCAAATCTGCAATAGGAATGAACATTATGGTTTTGACTCTTAACTACGAACTTCTGAGAGCTCTCTTTATCACTTGCTTAAGAACATGTAATTATAATGCCGTGCTGCTGAACACAATGTTATTACTGGATGACACTGTGGATTAAACATGTGGTTTTGACTCTGCAGGAAAGACCTGGGGTATTTTTCTTCTGAATAAAATACATCACCCACTGGTGGGAAAAAGCTGTGTTAATGGTAGATGCTAAAACTTTTCCGTATTGTAAAGCCAGCCATACCAAATAAACAGGAAAGCACTGTCACTTTTCTAGCTTCATCTTTCCAGGAATCACAGTACTATTACAATAGATGGGAAAATTTTATTATTCTTTTTCCTGTTTCCTAAAGTGCAGTCAACATTAGCACGTGAAACATTCCTAATGATGTTATGTTCTGTATCGAATTATGTTAATTGAACAATAGCCAGGTTGAAGTCATTCCCATATGGACAAAGCTTTTTCTCTGACATACTGCCAGATGAAGATTTAAATTGTAGATGGGGTGTGATGGTATACACATAAATACAGAAAGCAGTGAGTTTGTGACCATGAAGCATTAGAAATACACTGAAGAAATTAGGCTGAATTTACAGAAGGTAATGAAAGGATAAAGAGAAAAGGAGAGAAGGGAAAACAGACAATCAAAATGCCCTCATGCATGTTTCAGACAAAAAAAGTAGTGGGTTTTTTTGCACAGCTATCTGATGCAGAGATCCTAGGTGGCATCTATTATGAAAAAACCTGTTTCTCCCTAAAACTGAAATTGTAGTAACACTTTTTTCTTCGTAGATGTCTCTTCAACCCAAGTTCTGTAGGCCACATCAGTCTGGGCAAAAATATTGTTTATTTTTATATTGAAATGATGTTTATTCTAACACTATCTGTTCTTCCACCAGTTATACAAATAATGCAGAGAGACTGTGCTGATCATTACACAGCAGGCAGAAGGATTAACGGAATCTACAGGATTAGCCCTGACCCCAGGAACGACAGCTTTGAAGTTTACTGTGACATGCAATCCCATGGAGGTGGCTGGACAGTGCTGCAGCGGCGTCAGGATGGTAGCACCAACTTCAACAGAACCTGGAGCGACTACAAAAATGGCTTTGGAAACCTCAGCAGGGAGTTTTGGCTGGGGAATGACAAAATTCACCTCTTGACAAAGAGCCAGGAAATGCAACTGAGAATTGAACTTGAAGATTTCAACGGCATCAGAGAATATGCGAAATATGAACACTTTTATGTGGCCAATGAATATCTCAAGTACCGTTTAAGTGTTCACGGCTACAGTGGCACGGCAGGAGATGCTCTTCACTACAGCAGGCATTACAACCATGATCAGAAGTTCTTTACAACTCCGGACAGGGACAACGACAGGTATCCTTCAGGAAACTGTGGAGCATACTATAGCTCTGGCTGGTGGTTTGATGCATGCTTGTCTGCCAACCTCAATGGCAAGTATTACCACAAGCAATACAAAGGTGTGCGCAATGGCATTTTCTGGGGCACATGGCATGGTATTTCTAATGATATTCCCAGCGGATATAGGCAAGCATTTAAATCAGTAAAAATCATGATCAGACCCAAAAGTTTTGTGCAGTAATTCTACTCCCTTTTCTTAACTAGTTTGCATTGGATTGCACTCAAAATCGTACTTATTCAGTATTATACTCAGAATTCAAGTATTCAGTTATGTTTGGCATAAAATAGTTCTAGACAAACAACATATTTCCATATAACTTTTTAAAGACGGTTTGACCCATATAATGTTTTAAAACCAGCATGAATGTTTCTGAATAGCTATTGCTAAAACAGCATGGGTTGAGTCTTGGTATCATTGTGCAAATAGTCTAAACATTGCTTTTGGTGCTTTTACTGACTGTGATATACATTTTATGTTTTAAAACTTTTAAGTGGTCTTCCACAAATTGTGTCTGAATGAATACCTACATTTTAACCTGACAATAACTCAGGAGGTATAACTGGTAACATATTAACATATAGATTTGTCAACGCTTACAATGCAAGTTAGTCTCTCTGAAACAGCCTGAGTTTTTCTATCAATCAGCTATCCTTCACAACTTCAAAGGTTCATGGCAATTCATGGCAATACCAATATAAATTAGGAAAAATACTATCAATTCTTATTTTTAAAGGACTAGAAAATAGAGGGCTGCATGGTTTGCCCAAAGATACACACAAAGTCTTAAAGAAAACTTAGAAAATGAAGATGATTCCTCAAATCTTATCCCTTTTATCAAACATTATTCAAAGAAGTTGGTGGAAGAATTAAATAAAAGCAGTGGAAATATTACAGGGAACATGCAATGAAAGACAACATTTTCACTTATTTTGTTTCCTCCATTCAAGCTCAAGGTCCTGTTTGTCATTGGTGGGAGAAAGGAGCTGATATGTAGCTTATTGCACGTTTATATACACAGGTAGACAGATAGGAAGAAGCCATATCAAGAAGAATCCATGTCTTTGTATTAATGCCTCTAAATACATACAAAAAGAGTTTCCTGCACCATTTTGCTTTCTCCTGAATCTTTTAGGTTTGCCAAATGTTACAAGATGACTCTTGTAGAGACTCAAGCTCTCATTCAAGTATTTCTCACTCCAGGTAGCATTAGATCATAATATTATAAAAAAGATTACAAATATTTTGTTACGGATGAAAATATTGCATTCTCCTTATTTTCTGAGTATCCCTTTTGTAGCCACAGAAATATGAACTGGCAATTATAAACAGAAAAGATAATATGTGAAAGACTTTTTCTTCTAAATATGACTAATGAAACAATCACATTTTTAAATACTTCAGGAAGTGTTATTAAAGCCCATGTTGTAGATAGTAAAGTACAAATTTGACTACATCTATGTATTGCCTGGCCTAGAAAAGACATGGCTCTCTAATTACAGTGACTAACATTCTAAATGGAGATGCAATTATTTTAGCAAGAGGCTATTTTGTTATTTTGCTTATGCCAATCTTGAGATGCAGACAAACGATGCTAACACTGTATTTCTTTATCAGAGTGGTCTTTGCTGGCAGAGCCTTTTTGATTCAGAGACATAACAAGAAAAATACAAGTATACATCTAACCTAATACTTTACAAATACAACCTTTATTGGTTTTTAAGATTATAACAAGAACTACTACTGTTACAAGCTATGCAAATGAGCAACGGTGGCAGTTGGTAAATTGTAAAATATTAATATATACATTTTGAGGAAGTAAATACTTTGAAGGATATTTCAGTGTGAAATGTTGTTTGGTTTATTATATTTCAGTTTGAAAGAGCAATGGAAAGTTCTAATTGCAAGATGTATAATCTTTGCTTGAGAATGTGTTTTGAAGCTATAGAATTTTTATTTTGGAATAAAAAAGAATTGTCTTAACAAAATAAAAAAAAACAACTTATGAAGTATTGATTACAAGAGTAAATATCTAATTGCATATGATTGTACTTAATCATTTTGCATGAAATGCACAATTTGCTCCTATTCATTATATAATTATCTAAGTATGACTTAGTGTATCTACAAGCTTCTACTTGAAAATGTCTATTTCCTGCTAAACTATTAGAAGAGAAACTGTTCTTTTATAATCCTGTTTAAAGGAAACTGTAAAACACAGAAATTTTAACAGAATAAGCAAATGTGACTAATACCACCCACCAAAGCCTTGTCACATAACTTAAAAAAAAAAAGATTAAAAAAAAGATACAAGAAACAAGAAGTGTAATGCTGTTACACAAACCTGAATATTGCCTGCCTGAAACTGTTGTAGCTGAATTGCCATCAATATGTACTAGTTTTACAATATGTACACAGTTTTACAAAGTGTAACTCCATCTATTTGTTGCAAACAGTATTTTTGTTCTTCCGTGGTGCAATAAAATTAAGTCACACTGTTATAGCCATGCTGCTGTCATAGATGTTTACGGGGACTATAAAAAAAACCCTCATAAATTTTTTAAATAATTGTCTGTAAAATATTGAAGCAATAAGAAAACACAGATAACTTCAGATGACCAACAAAGACAACCACATGACATGCCAAGAAAGTAATTGCTAGCAATAATAGTTACTAAGAGATCCATTTTATGACACTATAGCTGTCAGATAACACCAAAGGCTGAAATCTCAGACATCTTTTTGAAACTATCTGGAATAGAGAAAGGTAATAGGATGCTCAGGAGTTCACACAACCTGTATCTTTAATGTAAAAGAGAAGAAGCAACCTAATCTGGCTTTTTGTGTTACACATAGCTGTTCAGATCACATGCCAGTTTCACCCAAGCATGTGAATAGAAATAATACACCAAGTTAAAGCAAACAATTTTTTAGAAGCAAAAGCATTTGGTCTCCACTTATGGCTTACTAATTCAAAACATGTCTTTCAATTTACAGAAAATGTCTATGTAACACTGATTATCAAATGAAAACACTTGTGGGTTTGATACTGCTAATATTTAAATTGGGAATTTTAGTGAAGAAGATTACTAACAGAACGTTTGCTAGCAAAATTCTTATGGGTTGTTCCCAAAAAATAAAGGCACAAACCCATCTATTCAATGTGATCAGCCAAGCAGACTGTAATGTCTTGGCTTTCTATGCATTGCTTAAACAAAAAGAAAGGAAAAAACCCCAAACCTACATGGAAAAAAAAAAAAAAGAAGAAATGAAAATAAGGTTTAGCAGTGATTTTGATTTTTATTTTCTTCTCTTTTCTATCTGTTTCCTTAATGGTAGTTTTGGGGGAACACTGCAGTCAAATTCAGAGTGAATTGCAAACAGTAGGTAGTTTGATAATTTGATGGAAAATAAATTTGCATTTATGCGATTATTTTCAAAGCAAATTAACCTGGTTCTCAGTCCATACCTAGAACCTTAAACCAAAATCAAACAAAGAAAAAAGTGCCAAATTTACTTAGCTTCTAGGACTTACATGTCATACAAAAATCAACAGGAAGGATGTGACTTTTAACTTTTCATAGAAAAAAAAGATGAGGCAAGAGCTAAATACTGGCATACCAAGAAAGAGATTTTAAATGTATTTTTATATACGTGTTCTTTGGTTGGGTTTTTTTTTTTTTACAGGAAATAAGAGAAAAATAATATGGCATATATGGGCCTGAAGATACTGACATAAGTTTCAAAGACAAATGGCTGAGGGGTACCATCCACAGACCCTGCTAAAATCAAACATTGCACTTACTAAACTGATTTCTTTTATTCACAGCTTTAATGAAATGTTCATGGTGTTATAATACTTGTGCCAGAAGTTAATTTGGCTGTCACCCTCAAAGGGAACCAGAAACAGAAAACAATGGTTTAAGATGGTGTGTCAAATCCAACCCTCACACAAGTTATGAGAACAGGGTATGAATCAGTCTTATTAAGTCCTTGTTCATCAAATCTTTCTAAAATCAGTAAAAGAAGACTCTATTTGGAAAATAATAGCTGGAAAAATTCCTAGTACCTAATTATGTTCATATATTAAAGACAAACTCTAAGTCTAATTAATATTTCACTTCTACTGCAATAGTAGACAAACATTTAGTAGAAAGTTAGTATGTTTTACACAGTTTTAAGCAATTATGTGAAGTCAATGACTTTAATGAAGAAGTAGGATCCACTTTCAGGAACAGAAATCCTCATTTCTTTCTTTGGATAGAGTACAAAAGCCCCCCTGCTTGCCCCTGCAGCTTGACCTCTATTTGCAAAACCCAGCAATATGGATCCTTTCTCATGCAGATCTTTAAGGCTCTGTTCATTTAATATTTGGACACAGGTGTTTTTGAATAAGTAAATACAACATAAATGCTTTCAAACATAAATACTTTTCAGAATAATCTGAACACATGCAACAGCTTCCTGGTCTTGTTTCCTCACAATGTCAACTGCTAGCGGTAAAAAGAATCTCTCAATAGGAAGAGCATATTACACTGACTTTATTCCTACTTCTGCTATTTAAAGGCACCTGTAAATTCACCCCGCTCCTCTACAGCTTTTTATGGGTGTTACCACCAATTGCAACAATCTTCCCATCACGACTGCTGATCGGTTTAACATTCACTATGCAAACTATTGCTTCCTTGCTGAAAGTTGCTGCAAAACCACAGTCTAGCTTACAGACACATTATCATCCCTAGCTGTCTCCCCAAGTGATCATATAAACAAAGCTAAAAAAGGTTTATTGAATTAACAGTCAGATTCCTTTGGATGGAGGTGGAGGCAACATCTGTCTTTGCTCCCTGTGCCAACATATTTATACAGCTTTTTTGTTGTGCCAGGAGGCTTTGAAGCATGTAACGTGGATTGTGCCAGGATCAGCTTAAGTTTAAAAATGCTGTTTGCATTCAAGAGCTGTGTTAAGAGTTTTACAACTTTGATAGAGCATATACATGTTTGGAGAGTACTGAAACAAATTATCCACTGCTATGGTTACCATGCAAAAATATATAGTTGATGTAAAGTATAATATACTTTATAAGAGTAGAAGGCACACTACAGTATGTGTAGTGAACAGAAATTAAATTGGTGTTCATATAAAACCCATAAAATTCCTGAGTAGGCCAAGCTAGCTTTTCTAGGAAATTTTTCATATAAAGACGTATCAACATTTCTAAAAATGGTAGTTGCTTACACCTACCATTTAACCTAAGCTAGGAGAGAATTAAAAACCCACTTGTTAGAAAAATAATTTGGGAAAGGCTATATTTTCTAGAGTGGCATTGTTAGACATTGGAATGCCACTGAAGAAATATATGAAATACTGATTCTTAATATCTATATTTGAAAGTTGTGGTCGAACTCTATGTGATTTTCTTTTCTTTCCTGCAGCACAAATAAGAAAATAAAGAAAAATTAAAAGTACCTTTCCCCCCTTAAGCCACATTCAAACATTGAAGATATGCATTGTTCCAGACTTTAAAGCTCTTACAGCTAACAGATCCACATGAATCAGCATCAGATCAGCAGAAGCAACATTTGCTTGAGAAGTCTCTATTACTGTCCTGTTCATTTTTTGGTAAACATGGAGACTTTGCTCTGTGTTTCCAGCAGAACCAGGATTTCGGTCGACATCTTTTCAGCTGTTAGAAGTAAGAAGTTCATCAATCGCAGAAAGACTCCAATTTTTGAAATAGTAATGAAAAATATTAATGAAAAGTTCTTTCTGCTTCCCGATGGATTGTGGCAACAGGATGCTTGGACACAAGCAAAAAGAAAAGTAGAATGACAGTGACTATTTCCATCACAAAAAAAAGCAGCTCAAATGGAAGTTGTGGTTACTGGTTTCAGAGAGGGAACACAGTCCATTTAACTCCCTAGGATACAGAGCGCAACAGTCTGCATTAGGCAAATCAGAGAGACCTCCCAAAGGAATTTATTCTCCTACAAGTTTAGATTTAGCACATAAACGGATGATGTTCATCAGCAGAAAGGGATTATTGTGGTACCTTCAAACAAGGTACCCTCTCGCTGAATCTGGTAAATAATAAAGCACTTTTTATTCACAAGTACACTACAGAATAAATATCTATCTCCCTCATAGCACCCACCACAAAGACAAGTAAAATAAATGTTGCAGAATCCTTTTTCTGGTATAGATGTATATATCTGAGTGAACTAACGACTAACTCTAACCCAAGAACATATCAATGAAAGGAAGAGAAAGAAAAAGCACAGCATAGAACAGCTCAGAGACATCAGTCTTCAGTAAAGCCTAACAAGAACTGCTAATCCAATACTAACTGAAAAAAGACCTCCCACCATTCAATTTCTCCTTTTCATTTTTCATAAAAAGAAGAGCTTGTACCTAATTTATAAATAGGAATAATTAACTATACAGAATTAAAAGATACTAGGCTCCATGAATGACTACTCCTTCTAACAGGAAAAAAAACAAACCTGAAGAATACTAGGTTTTGGATAATCTCTAGAATCAAACAGATGAACGAGTAGATTTTGTGAGCAATTCATCAACTTCATCAAATCTTCAAAATTTTGCAAAGATCAAGTGGATTGAAAACTGCCTGGAGTGCAGCTGTCAATGATTCACTATCAAGTTGGAAAGATGTATAGATTAGGGGTCTTTTTGTGTCTGGGATTATGATTTGGGTAGCAAAACAAAAATTAAACAACAGAAAAGGATTGGAAGACTATAATAGATTATAAACAAAGCATCAACAGCATCATTATACAACTGATGCTTTATTAATTTATGTTTCTATTAAAATAGGAAAGCCTGGATCATGTGAAAGAAAGGGAATAACAACTTGCATGTCCAGAGGAAAAAAATGCTACCACTCAGTGCAGGGAAGGACAAAAATTATGAGAGTGGGCAGGAGGCAATTTGCTAATTTTTCTTTTTCATTTTCATTCTGCTTAATCTTGTCATTTTGATTTTTTAACCCAGTTTCATGTCATGTTCTGTTGCTTTTTCTATTCAAATGACAATTTCAGTATGTCCTGTGCGGCTTTAGCAGGAATAGTAGCATTGTCACAAGGACGACACAAGGACAAAGGGAGAAGTAAAATGTATTATATTATCGCCTGTTATAAAACCCCCATAAACTCGCATGTAAAGTGTGAGTACAAATTCAGGCCATTTTGCTGGAGCTAGCTACTAGTAAATATTAGTTTCATAAAATAGCTCTTGAAATTTAGACAATGCACATGACAAAATTAAACACATTTTTTGCTGCCTTTTAAAAATAAAATTACAGATATGTGGTCTAAAATGCACTAAATTAAAAGTAAGACCATCATAATTTATTGCATGTTAATGTAACATTTACTCAAGCAATATATTTATTTCCTCACACATGTAGTAGACTGCAGTTTTCCATGAAAGTTATTAGCATGATACAGATTGATTTATTTCTAACAGCATAAACTAGCTGGAAACAGGGTATCAGGAAAGACTCACCAGAAATTCAATTACAGGTGTTAGAGCAAAGGTCTGTATTTCAAAGACATAGCAACAAAGGCTAAAAGAAGTGGAAAGTTCATTTTGTGAATATATGACAGTCCTCTAACCAACAGCAGCAGAAGTACTGAGTTAGGCTGATGTCAATCTAGTAATAAATAAAAACACTTGGTAGAAAGAAGCAAGTCTTGATGACCTGAGTGGCTTTTGTTCAAACCTCTGTCCAGTTTTTCATATTTTTTACCTAACCCCCATGGCTAAACAATGTTACTATTTGTTTTTAAAATGAAGGAGAGAGAGAGTGCGTGTTTGACTTCCTGCTATTTTTATGTTTGACTATCTGCTGTTTACATGAGAAAAACAAGACTGGTTTGACTGGAAAGTTTACTGCTAGAAAGGATAAATCTGTTCTGAAATAAGTCTTAAAATATCAAAAGGTGTTCTTTCTGATAAGAGTTTGCTGCTGTTAGGCATAGATGATCAGCTAGTAAACCAGAGATAATATGATACAATTGTACTTCTGTGGAAAAATCCTAAAAGTTATTCCAAGAAGCTAAAGCCAGTGTCACTGCAAGAACCTCTACAGTGACCAAAGCCATATATTTATCTCTAAATTATGTAAAGTTCAACAAAGGAAGCAAACATGTCAGTGGAAGAGAAGACGTGAATAACTGATGAAAAGCCAATTAAAAGCTGTAAAGCACAAGTATGAACTGTTAAAAAATATGGCTAGAATAAGTCATAGTTCCCTTTTAAAAACTGATAAAATGACCAAAAGACCCCATTTATGAAAACTTATGCAAATTGCTTACTTTGTTTTTCCACTGCATGCATTTTTCCCCAGCAGGGAACAACATTTAATACTGAGGTTATCCTCTATTCCTCACTAATGGCTCACAACGTTATCAGAGTTGAATAAATTTGCCTTAAATTTGACATGAAAATAACCTCTTTGGAAAGAATTTTTTGGAGAGGAAAAAAAAAAAAATCAGCCAAATGAACTGATAATTTTCTAGGGTAAGTATAGAAAAGAAAAAAGGTTTCACTGTAATTAAAAATAAGGAAAACAAAGCAGAAATGTAGTTTAGAATGTTATATCATGTAGTTTTATTTCATTTGGGGAAGGGTGGGGGGGTAAATATTTCTTGTACTAGGCATATGCTTCTTGTTGACGTAACAAATATTCTACTACAGCTGAAAATCTACAAAAGCATTGGGAGTAGCTGGAAAATAAAAGTACTCTCCAAAGTGCAGTTTCCATACTTTCAGTAGTCACGAGGATTTCGTTAAGGTGAGAGGTCAAGCCTCTTTGAGAGTTGAGCTGCCCTGGACTTTTGCAGCTGCCTTGGACTGAGAAGAAAGGGGTTTTGTGCTACAACAATACTGGAAGCTGTGGACTCACCATATACTGGTATTGGACTGAATTTGAAAATCTCTCTCCCTCCCGTATATTGAATGCACAAGAGATTAGAGAGAGATTGTGCAGCTTCATGCTGTGTTCAGTATGATTCAATAGCAGGATAGAAAAGGGGTAGTCTTATTTTCCTCTTCACTATGAACTCTTGCCCTTTCCTTTCTACTGACTTGAAGTCTAAGGCAGAGAGAGAAAGCTGGGCTAGCAAACCGATAGGACATATCCAAGCTGGAAAGAGCCCAAGGTAAAGCAACTTGAAGTAGGAACTTTAAGAAAAACATGAAGTATAAACAGTTTAGGGTGTAAGCGAGATGTACATTTTTATTATACAAAGGGCAGAAATTGATTGCTCTCCATTGTCACTGTGGGAAACACAAGAAGAAAGCTGCATTATTCACTCCAAAGGAAATTTAAACTGGGATTCAGGAAAAACTTCTTTTTTTAAAGCTTGAGCTTTGATGAAAAGCTGGAAAAGGATACCCAAAGAGCCGTCTCCATCAGTTAAGGTTTTAAAGAACAAATTAGACAAGTATCTGCAGAGAATCTACTTCAGTGTAAATTTTGGATGAGATGATCTCCTACTGTCTCTTCTGGCATTACACTGTTAATGATTTTTTTTGATATGTATTTGACATCTTAAATTCTAAAATATTTTTAGTATTCTAAAAGTTCCCTTAACATAGAAAATTCTTCAAAATGAACTGAGCTCCAAAAGGGTCCTTCTTTCATCATCAGTTAGTGCCTCAAGAGCCACTTACCATGGATTTTTCCTGCCGCTACTGAATCTTTCTAAAAATCATGATGCAATTTCCTCTTGAGCTAGAATACCACAAAACCAAGACCTCTCTGTTTTCATTCCCCTTAAGGCCACAGCCACTGAAAACCAACATGGCTATCTATTCAGTGTACCATTCCCAAGATGAATACTCTCCATGTATTTTTCTGCTTCACAAAATGTTCTTACCATTCAAAAAAAAGAAAAGTCATAGAAGAGATAGGGAAGCTACAGAGGGCAGATGGTAACAACCTGCAATTACTAACACCAACAAATACATTTTAGATTAAGTGATTTGGACGCTATATGCAGTTACAGAGAAAGCTGGGGTATATGGTACCTCATCTAAACACTGAAATGCAGGACTTGCTGTTACATCAGTGGATCCCTCATCTTGGCTATAAACTGTCGGAACTATACCACAGATGGATTGCTCCTCGATTGCCGATTCTGTGTCACTGGAACTGGAACTTTCTTCACCAGCCTCACTCATCATTTGAGGTTCTAGGAAGTAACAAAACCAGCAAAATACAGTTGATCATATCCTGGGATATACATAACTATGTAAGATAAATGTGTAAAGAACACAACATTGACATGTGAGACCCATGTTCAACAACAAAAGTCACAACATGTGCGAACTAGGTGGTCTATAGGTACGGCTTCATGAAAGACTTGTGAGAAGCTGCACTACAACTCTATAGTTTGAGTGTTTTTAAAAATCCTCTAATAGTTGGCTATGTTACTGTCACATGAATGTTAGACAACATGCAAAACAGTATTTCTTAAAGAACAGCAACTGAATGATAGGTTTAGGCTGGAAAAGGCCTCTGGGGTCACCTAGCACAGCCTTCTACTCAAAGCAGAGCTCACTTCAAAACTAAATTGACTTGCTTAGGGATTTGACCAAGTTTTGAAAATCTGTTCAGCCAAGGAGCCCAGCCACTGCCCTCAGGCAGGTCCTTATAAAGGAAAACTCCAAGTGGATGGGACTCCTCTAGTTATAACTGCTATGAAATTTTCTCTGTCATTTCCATAAAATCTGTTCCCTCATTCCCTCTCCATCCAACATAAGCCCACCCTTCATGGTGTACCTTGATGTTGCAGGGGGTACTTACATGGTAAAAGGAACTCCACAGAACATAGAGATATTGAGGACAAGAACAGGTCTAACTTGTGTGAGTAATATCATTAAAGTTATTCATGTCTGCAAGTCATTGCGTGGCCATACTTAAAAAACCCCACCAAACAACAAAACCAAACCCAACAAATAAACCCTGAAACTATACAAAATGGAGAAATATTATATAAAATCTGAGGAGGTAGAGAAATACTGGAAAAAATAATTACTCTGACAAAAAGGTCTTCTGACATAATGGTATCTTAAGAGTTTTGGATATTTAAAGAGTTTAAAATACTGACCTTTTGCATGAATGCATCATGAAACAAGACAAAGACATTTCAGGAGAAAGATATAAGAGATATGGGATGACTAAAGACAATAAGCATCTTACAGAGGGAAGACGGGGGAGGAGGACTTCTGAAGCGCACAGAAACCTTGCCATGACATAGTGAGATAGGGAAGCCATAGAGTATTTGCGGAGCAAAGCACAGCAGAAAGTGGAGATGGAGCATACATGGAAGAATTCAAGAATTTCTGCACAAGTTCACTGAAGTTGACTGTATGTGAAATTAATGGAAAAATCAGTATCACAGTATTTTAGTTCAAAATTCTGGGAGAAAGACTGCCAACTTCTGCAAGTGTTCATCTGAAACCAGCAGGTCTTCCTAGATTAATTATTATGCAGAATAACTTTCACACAGAGAACATTGTATTCTGCTGTAGTACAAAACCATTATAAAGTCCAAAGTTGCAGAACCCACCTCAAGTTTGTCAGTCTGGATATCACAGAATCATAGAATAATTAGGGTTGGAAAGGACCTTAAGATCATCTAGTTCCAATTCAGCCTTTCACACAACATAAGGGAGACCTTTGTCTTTTAAAAGAGAGCTTTCTATTATAAACCAAAGACAAACAAAATTAAAACTGTAATAAAATTGAAAAGAAATTTTGTGACTATTTCAATCATATATACCAGATTTCTCCAAATCAGCAACCAGTTTTGCATTCCAAAGTCAGAAAGCAGACAGTTAAGAAAAAGACGATTTCTTGTTATAATTGTTGTGAGAAAATGGGTGCAAAAATGTTGTGTTGTATGTATCCACCTTTTGAAAAGTCGCTTGTCTATAAAGGTAGTGAAACTTAAATGGGCAAGTTTATGACTTTCTTCACTGCTGTTTGGAATTCCTCTGGGAACATTTTGACTTTTGGAGAGATACCAGCAGCTGTATTTGCTTATGGAAAAAAAAAAAGGCAATTTCATGATCCCTCTTGGAAGAGTCAAAATATTGTGAAACAACTATAAACATCACAGAGGCCAAGAAATAAACTCTGAAATACTGTACATAAACATGTACACATATGTATCAATAGAGAGCAATTTTTCATCTATAAAGAACTACTGAATATTTTAGCATATGCATTTTATGCTAAACATAAAATGGCTGATGCTGCTGCTTTATTTGTTCCTCTAAACATATTGGAAGAACTCAGACAGAGGGAAACCACAGTGGGAGAAACTAAGCAGAACAGTGTCAAATCCCAAGAGCTTCATGGGTGTAAGCATTTTTGTCAATACTTGTAACTGAAACATACAGTTCACACCAGTCAAAAAATACACTTCCTCACAGTAGGGTAGTATGAAATAGTCCTCACCAAGATTCCAATTTGCTGCATAGGGAGAAAACAAAAACAATCTTCTGAATCCAGAAAGTTTATAATATTATGTGAAGACACAACTATAGACAGCTGAGACAGGGGAAAGCAATTAGACAGCCTTAGGTAGTGTGATAAGCACTCGCCTCAGCTCCTTTTTAAGAGGGAAGGGGACAGGCTGAAACAAAAGGTATTCTTAAATTACCTACTACATAATTAGATTTAAAATTCAGCTTACACAAAATTGGATATATAAAGTTCAAAAAGCAAATGTGAAAATTTGTATTTCTGCAGTATCTGATAAATAGTGTAATATGAATAGAAATGAAAGTTGGTAGGATTCCTAAGCTTTTAGAACAAATATGGATGTTTTCAAACTGTGGAACTGAGAATAATAGCCTTGATCCAACACAGAATTGCAACAGAAGAGAATTACAAGTCTATTTTGGAACCTGGGTCAAGTCAGGCTGAGAATTGTCTTGTGAAACAGCTTCAGGACAGCAATAATAATATAAGTCTGAACTCAGATTCACAAGACTAATGCCAGTATCTTTCCTTCAGTATCTTTCTAGCTAACAGCAACATTCATACACAAGTCAGTGCAGAATCCACACAAGTGACACTTAGCTGCATTGACTCTATCCAGGTGACAGATGTAAAATGTAATGATTACATTCTGATCAACCAGACTACTTAAGATGACACAAAAATATTAATTTTATAATAACCCAGCACTACCAAGTCCACCACTAAACCATGTCCGTAAGCACCACATCCACATATCTTTTAAATTCCTCCAGGGATGTTGGCTCAACCACTTCCCTGGGCAGCCTGTTTCAACACTTGACAACCCTTTAGGTGAAGAAAGTTTTCCTAATACCCAATCTAAACCTCAAGATATTTATCTACAACTGCATGCTATCCCTTTCGGCACAAAAATCTTAAAAAAAACCCAAATGACAAAACAAACCCCAAAATCACTCAGAAAACAAAACAACCGACTTAGCATTTCAGACTAAATTAGTCAGAAAAATTATGCAATGTAGTTGGAACATCAGAACGGCAGTATCTACTCAGACCAAAAGCTGATCTAGCTTTGCATACTTCCAGCCAATACTGACTGCCTAAGGGAGGGACAGAAGAATCCACTAGTCACATTGTGCTGTTGCTTCTCTGAACTCATACCGTCTCCCCTTGAACTCAGGCAAAATTATCAGTACCTGCAAAATCCTGGGGAATGGAAATTTTCATCTTACTTCTGCATGACATGAGTAACCAGTGCTTTTAGTTTGTTTTGAATCTGTCTCCTTAATGCCACCTGACTCTTTTACTGGATAGGACACTGAATAATCACAGCCTTTCTATGCCACTGTTTTTCTTTCTAACATTGTATCTTCATTTGCTAATCCTTTTTTAGGCTAAAGAAGCCAATCTATCTGCCGTCAATGGCATGAAAACCCTCTCTGCCTACCATTGTCATTATCATCTGTCTCCAAAACACTTAGAATTCTACTGATCCTCTTCAAGGAGAACGGAAGAGATGAGACAGACAATATTAATAACATAGGAGTACCATGGATTTATTGAATCACATAGTGATGTTCTTTTCATCTCCTAAATTTTATTTCCTAAAGTTAAAGCTTACAGTCTTGTAAGCAGCAGACCTTCTGTTCTAACTGGGCAATGCCTGTGCTTCAGCATGAAGGGATGTTATCTTTAAATGACAAAGCTATGCCAGCATTAAATGATCATTAAAATTAAAATGATATCATGTACAATAGGGCATTAAAATATACAAGTAATTCAGAATAGATTGTTTGATTGGACTGTACAGCATCACAGACAACTATGTATGGGAGTTGAAAGCACACCACATGCCTTAACTGCTTAACAATTTCTGTTATAAGTTCCATTGTTTCCCCTTTTTTTCAAGTCTCTGTTATTTGGGATGGAATCACCCTGAGCTACATAGAGATTTATCTGCTGGAGTTCTAATTAGATTTGGCTAAGATAGGGAGAATTTGAATATTAAGATTTGCCACTTCCCTTTTCATGTGGTTTCTATGAGGAACTTAATTTCCTCAGAAAATTTCTGCTAGCATGATAAACAAAAAAAATCCCTGAATTCCAAGCCATTGTGTGCTTTGCAGACTGTGTCCCTCTGCCATTCCTGAGAAGAAATGGTTGCCATCGCTGCACACACACTGAAACACTGAGGAGAAAACAAACAAAACTCACTCTGCCTACTCACTGAAATCTGGACAAGTCTTGAAAACTAAGGCGGCTCAAGGAAGCAGCTCAAAAATATATCTCTGAAAAAATACAAATGACAAAATACGAATAAACTAAATAATACAAATATTTTGTAATAGAATCACATGACAATCTTTAATAAACTTGGAAAAAACATCCCGGCTACAAAATTCTTAAGCCTTATGATAGGGAGGAACATGGATACACCGTGTGTGATGAACCTTGCCCAAATGCTAGATGTTAACTTGAAAAGAGGCAGTCTTGCATCTGCAGGTAGGATCCTCACCACGAGTATAACACCAGCAAGAACACTCCTGCAGGGCGGCCCTATTTTCCTGAGCAATGAAGTCACATTATTTCTTCATTACAGTTACAGCAAATGGATGAACTTAATCCTGCTTGGGCAGTCTAAGTTCGTACCCTGTGGGTACACGCTGATCTTATTCTATGACTGATTCCAAACATAAAGGTTAGAAAAAAAATATTCTTTCTAAAGCATTTCCTGTATGTCCTTTTTATTTAATTCCTCTTCCCTTGAAATCTCTCTCTTACTTACTTTAGCCTTAAAATGCCTTTAGTAACGTTTTGACTTTAAAATTATTCTGTAACACTTTATAAGGTCTAGCTTTTGTCATCTTTTACATGAAATACAGATTATTCTTTGTCATACAGCAACACCATAAGTAAATATCTGGCAAAATGGCTAATAAGGAATGACACAGGCATCTTGAAATCTTCAATTATAAATTTGATATAGCTTTCTTCTCCTGCAAGTGACAAGTCAGGATATTAAAGATGAAAATAAATCTCATTTTACTATTGCACTATGCTACATGTCATACCAGCTGATCTGTGATCAGCTGGAATTCAGTCAAGAGTATGAAGACGAAACTGAATCAATATTACAGCCAAAATATAGATGGCATAAGTACAATATTAAAAACATGAGGTTTCATATGTATGGAGAAAGAAAAACATCTTCCTAGCAATTACCTTCAATCTGTTTGCCTCAGTATTTTTAGTCATATAAGTATGCTTAGACTGTACGTAATGGAAAAAAACCAACCAAACAACAGAAACCAGTGAAATAAATACTAGCTAAGGCTTAAGCTTCTTTGAATGGTTTCTTGATCAAAGTTCCCAATGATGCAAAACTCGACAATATTAAAGATGGTGCATAGCATAGTGCAGAGCCCAAGCTGGTAAACCTCTGCCTACACCAGGATCTTCAAATACCAAGATGCTGGAAGAAAAGGGGGCAGTGGGAAAACAGCACTAACGTTTAAGACGAAATAGGAGAGGATGATAAGGAACAGCAGCGCTGACTTGAGGAAGAAAGGGGTGGCAGTGAGCAGCCCCACTCAACCAAAGACGGGATTCCTTTCAACAGTTGGTTGAGCTTTTTGTTGAATTGGGTGTCATCTAGCGGAATTACAACACATTGCACTACACTTACAGGTCTGGCGCTGTTTCCCCGACAAATTATTGAATATTTGAATTTGGTATTTATTCTCAGAGTGAGAATTTTCTATTTTTTTCCCCCCAAATGGACTATTTCTAAAGACTTGGAAAAAAAGGAACTTCTATCCCCTGTCATCTCCCAAGATATTTCTTGATGCCTTTTTTTTTCTTTCTAGAATTCATCTTTCTATACTAAACTATCATACGGCAGGCTGACCCTTTTTTGTGTTTCATCTAATGCTTGTTGAGATTTAATATGTAAACCAATTAAATAGTTTAACTTGAAGGGTTTTAGTGAATCCTAATTAAACTTTACACAGTGAAAATTACAGGCACACCAAAAAGCCAGGGCCATTTCTTGCCTCTTGGACACTCAGAACTCATTGCAGATTCATGAGTAATCAATGCCAGACAGTGATAAAAATGGAAACAGGGCTAATGTGATGAAAAGAGGTTGATGAGCAATTGCCATATTGCATGGCTTATTTTTGGAAAAGAAGAAAAACAACACATGGAGTGCAACAGGAAGCAAATTAATAAAGTAACAGCCACAGATTTCATTATTTCTTATGTTGCAATTTAGCTAAGACAATGCACCCTTCTGTGCATGTTTCACTCATTTTTGGCAGTAAACTACATCTGTGACAAGAATGCAGCCCCTGACTTTACATCATTATGCCCACATCAGCCCCTCATATATTATTAATTATTATATGACAATATTGGGGGCTATAGCGTCCATAGAAGCTTTTTAAACTGAATTCAGTTGTTTTGCACTCATTTGTTAACACTGTAAGGACAACTGTCTCATGATATATTTATACAAAACTCAGGAAAATATATATTAGGCTGGCTTTAGAACTGCTAGGCTGCTGAAAAGCAGTCACAGTAAATAACATGTTAACCAAACCATCCTGACAGAGAGCAAGTTTGGAACTCCACAGTACCACTTCGGAAAAAAGCTGTTTTTCCAGCACATCTGCCAAACCGCTGCTTCATCCTCTGACCGAGGGCATTTCAACACATGCCGTCTCACTCTAGGCTTCAGTATAACAAAGACCAGGCTGTCACCCAAAGCTATGCCATTTCCCCCTTCCCATTTCTTCCTTTTCCCTGCTCTCTCCCTGCAGCTGTTAAATCCTGAGGCTGCTCCTTCTCAGATAGCTGAGCGGGCTGAAACCCAACCAGCGCGGCTCCTCCATTGGAAGCTAACGCCTGGCCGCACCAGGACCAGCCCGAGGGGGTCACGGACGCCCGCATTTCCTGAGGTACCTTGTCTTCTCACACAAGACAGGGCACCACCTAGGCCCCGCGGGGAAGACTTCCGGCACCCCGGGAAGGGTGGGCCCCGGCCCTCCCGAGTCTCCTCAAACCAGCCTGAGGCGGGGCCGCTGGGCTCGCTTCCCGCCTTTGGTGCTACGGTTTTGCCTTCCCCTGCCGCCGCAAGCCCCTCCAGGCCGCGCAGTCCCGGCGCCGACCCCGCCGCAGGTCCCTACCTGTGCGGCCGCTGTAGGCCCAACGGCGACTAGCAGCGTCCTTCGTTCCCACGGCGACAGCGGCTCGCCTACGTCAGCCTCTCTCAACCGCCTTTGGCTCTCTTCCTCGCTTCTGATTGGCTCTAGCATCCCGCCCCGCTGCCCAATAGAAGCCGACAGTGGAAAAGCTCCGCCTTCGCTGATAGGCGGATGGGGTCGGTCAGCGCGCTATTGAACAACGACTCCCAGGATCCTCCGTGAGGGTGGGTGGGGCTAGTGCCCGTCATGTGACCAGACGGGATGGTGTGATGCCCCTCCGCGGTGAGGAGCCGTTCCCTTACGTCGTTAAGGGGCTCTGACTCGGGGTTCGGGCCCCGCCGGGCGGGATGAGGCCGCTGCCCCCGCATTGGGCACCCCTGGCGCTGCGGGCGGCGGGCGGATGCTGTGGGCCGCCCGTCACCCGCCGCGGTTGCAGCCGCTCCGCCGAGGCCGGCGGCCGCAAATCTCTTCAGGAGTGGGCGCTCTCGGTGAGCCCGCGGGGTCGGCTGCGGGTGCGGCTGCCCTGCCAGGTGAGCGTCCGCCCGCTGGATCCGCAGCGCTACCCGGACGCGGACCGCGTGCTGGTGTCTGTTAGAGGCGCCGGCGGCAGTCCCCCGCCCCGCGGCATGGGGCAGGACCGCGTCCGGGTGGAGTACGACGAGGCGCTGGAGCAGACGGCAATCGTGGCGGACGGCCTGGACAGCAAGGCTGCTGTGGACGTGAGGACACCCGTTAAGTTCGGTGGGTGAAGCGGGGCTGGAGAAGCGGTTGCGCGCCTGGCTGCCGGGCGTCTCCTGCAGGCGTGGCGGCCCACAGAGCCCAGGGGCAGACGGGATCCCTGCGTCCCTCTCTCCGGTGGAGGCTGGAAGCGCTCTTGGCAGTGGTGTTCCGCAATGGCATCATGCCCCCTCCAAGTAAGGAGGTTCAAGACGTCCCTTTTTTCCTGTGTTTCCTGAGTTCTTAGGTGTTTAGGTATATAATTTGTTGTTGACGTTTTTGTCAGCAATTGTTAAAGCTGAAACTTCTGCCATGAAGTGGTAGTTACAACACACACTTTCATTTTTGCTCTGACATCTGCCGTTCAGGGGCTGTGCTTAGCAGGGTTGTTGCATCTACCAGGTCTGGTGGTGATAGGCTGAGTGATCAGCCATGGGGTCAGAAAAGCCTGGAAGGCAGCAATACAGATGAATTGACAGGAAGAGCTGCCTTGCCTAGAATAAATCTTGCATTATGTTTTGGGCACAGGGTAAAAATCTGTGTAGGGTTTCTGGTATGGGACAAATAAACTATTTGGGAGGGCAGCTGTAATGCCTGAAACCAATAAACAACTGTGCTGGTCTGACAGTGGCTCTTAAGCTTAGGGAAGGAGAAAGGCAGGCTTGCTAGGATAATGCCCTTCTGCGCAGAGATTTAGGAAACACTTGACACAGAGTTACTTGTGTTTAGTCATTGATGTGGAAAAAAACAGACGATGCTGGAAAAAGCAGATCCTTTGGTTTGCTTCGTGTGGTTGTCCAAAACTGCTGCTTTTGTTTCATTTGATGCTCTGCTGCAGTTGTGATATGAGAAATGGTGACAAATCTCATTCTACTCATGTTTCATCAATGTCATCCATGACTTCTCTAGAGCATGGTGTTCTCTTGGTTACTGCTTTATCAAAGCCTTATACTGAAGACATTCTGTACCTTTTATCTTCACTTGCTTTTCCCTCCCCTATATCTTGAATTATACTATGTAACCTTTTGGTTTGGTTTTGTTCACACACACCATCCTTCCCCAACATGCACACCCACGCACACCTTTTTTTCATTTAGGATCTGCATTCTCTTTCAGTTTATAGTCTTACTCATCACTAGAATTTACTTCTTGTTTTTTGTTTTGGTGGGGTTTT
>WYDI02036827.1:0-12858 GCA_009867235.2 Psittacus erithacus | reverse complement strand
GGAAGGTGTCCCTGCCCGTGGCAGGGGTTGGAGCTGGAGGAGCTTTGAGGTCCCTTCCAACCCAAACCACTCTGTGACAATTCTATGGTTTGTCCTCACCTCCCCTGGGACCTTTAGGTGCTACAGAACAGGACCTGCAGTACCAGCAGAGCAGGAAGGAGATAACCTCAGTGCTGTAACAGATCTGTCCCCGACATACAGCAGCACCCAAAGCCTTCAGGACTCATCACAACAGCACTCAGCATGCAATAAAACACCACCAGCATCTCCCTGACCCAGCTGCAGGTCCCACATACAAGATTGTGTTTCCACCCCTTCTTTTCACCGCATCTGAAGCTGAAGATACCTGTTGCTTGGTGCAAGGTCAATCCTCTCCTTGCTGATGGAGGGGCTGGACATGGTGTCCATCTAGCAATGACCAAAAGCATGAAGCCTCAGCTACATAGTGGGTGGAAAAGCCATTGGAAGGTTGGAACCTGCAGCTTGGTTGTCTCAGGATGTGCTTCCTTGTGTGTGGTGTGAAACTCAGCTGGTTTCACCAGCGGCACCAAGGAGCTTCCCACCCCATCACACTCTCATCTCCTCCTCACAAGTCCTGCTGTCACCAGCAATACAGGAGAGGTCTCAGCCCCTCCAGGACCTGGGGCTGAAGTTCATCCTTTGCTACGTGCCTCCCATCACATTCCCAGTTACAGGGAGCAAGGGAAAGAGAATTCACAGCAAACACACCCCAAAGGTGCTGGGAGGAGGGTCCCAGCGGAGCTGGTCTCAGACTGGTGCTGCAGCTCTGGAGCAGGGATGAAAAGCTTGGCTATATATATATAAGGTACATATATATTATGTATAGACATAAAATACATACATAATATGTATATATCATTATATAAATGCTGGTATTTTCTCTTCTTCCCCACAAAGCTCCCCCCCGACCCGTTCCCCCCCTTCTCCCCCAAGCGCAGCTCCAAAGCCGGCGCTGCCCTAACACTGAGCAAGGAGAGAGACAAGGGGATGCACTGACGGCCACCGGCAAAGCAGCACAGCAATTCCCTGCGCTCCCAACAGCTCCTCCCGCAGCCAGAGAGTCCCCAGGGCCCGCGGCCGCCCGCAAAACACGAGCCTGGGAGCGGGAAGAGCCCTGGGAGAGCCGGGACAGAGATCCCGCATCCCCCCCCGTGCCGCCGCAGCATCCTCTCTGTGTGACCTGGGTGGGGAGGGCATTTTGTTCACTCGGTTTGATGGTATTTTATTGTGTTTAGTATTTTATTTTAATCTTATTTTATTAATTCCATTCTCCTTTCCTTCCTTTTTTGTTCCTTTTCCCTTTCCTTTTTTCCTTTCCTTTCCTTTTCTTTTCAGTACATCCTATTCTGGTTTTCTGGTCCATTCTATTCCGTTCCTTCCATTCTATTCCATCCCTTCCATTCTATTCATTCTATTCCATTCTGTCTTTCTGTCCCATTCAGTTCTGGGTTCAATTCTATTTTCTGCTCTTTTAATTGGATTTCCATTTCTGTTCTTGGTTTTCCAGGTTATTTTCCGCAGTTTGGTTGCATTTTGAACAGAGTCCCTGCCGTGCCCCGACCCAACTGCCCGCGGTCCAGCGACCTTCCCTCAGCCCCCCACCCTCCGGAGCTCTCCCTGCAGGAAGGATCCATCCTCGGGAGCTGCTCCGGGAGCCCTCGCTGCGGCCCGGCCTCTCCCATCGCTGCCCGGCGCGGGGGGGAGCGGGAGGCGGGAATGCCGCCCGGGAATGCGATGGGAAATGTCAGCGAGCATATATGAGCTTCTCGGGGCGCTCGGCAGAGACAGCGCGTGTCCGCTTGGGCTTGCGAGGCAGCGGGACGGGCGCACGGACAGAACCCCCCTCTGGAGCGCTCAGCACCATCCTGCACCGCTGGCGCAGCCGTTTTCCGCATCACAACCGCTGCACGCTCTGCGCGCCCATGGAGCCATCCGCACACGCGTGCAGGGAGCACCCACACGTGCCACAGGCACCCCCCCGCCACCGGAGCATCTGCGCGGGGTCACGTCTCCTGGCAAGGGAAGGAACCGGGGCAGCGGGATCCCGGCATCTCCCGGCTCCCGGCACGGAGCCGGTGGCTCGCAGCCATGGCACAGCGGGGGCTCCGGCACGGCGCGGGGCTGGGTGCGCCGGGAGGGGGCACCGGCACCAGCACCGAGCACCAGGAGGTGGCTGGAGCCAACCTGGGAGCTCATGAGCCCCTTCTCCAGGGCCGGGATGCTGCCCCGATCGCTGCCCTGCATCTAACGCCTCCCAGGCGCAAGATGAGTCATTTGCGAGCAGTTAATCCCAAAGGAGACCCTGCACGGGCTGGCTGAGCTTCCTGGATACTCCAGGGAGAGAAAGGTCCATCACCATCACCCTCCCCTCTCTTCAGCTCACATTATGTTGTGCCAAACCGATGTGTTTTACCAGTCTGTGCTTGAGCAGAAGCGGGATATCGCTCCTGAGGGATGGCAGTTTGCCAGCTGGAAGCCAAAGCCCCCATCCCTGAGCACCCTGGTCACACCAGCTCATTACACGCTGCTCACACCAGCACCTCCCAAAATGCTTCAGCGTCCCGGCACTTGGCAGCCAAACAGCACGGGATGAATCTCATCCAACCCGGGATACCCATGAGCACCATCCTGGGTCCTGACACTGACGCAAACAGCATAGGATGTCCTCGCTCTCCCCTGGGACACCCATGAGCATCATCCTGGATCCCACCATCCACATAGGAAGCACTAGGGAATATGTTATGGCTTTTCCATGGTGTTTACTCCTTGGCAGCCCTGCCCTGGCGCTGACCGCAGCGCCATCACGTCACACGTCCCACGCCGGAACGCCATCCATCCGGGACTGTTCCCATCTGCCGGCCGAGGCCATTTTCCTCACCGGGATTAGCTCCCGCCGCCATCAGCTGATGCCCGCCGCGGCACGGAGCAAGGGGGGACCCAGCTGATGCACCAACGTCTCCCGGTGGCACCCCAGATACCCTTCCTCCTCCTCCTTCCATCCCGAATGGGTCCATGAGCTCGCGGACGCTCAGGCCCCAGCATTGCATAAGCCATCGGCTCACTGCCCAAAGCTGCCTCACACGGAGGTTTCATAACGCTGCAGAACCCATCTGC
Source organism: Psittacus erithacus (assembly GCA_009867235.2). Lineage (NCBI taxonomy): Eukaryota > Metazoa > Chordata > Aves > Psittaciformes > Psittacidae > Psittacus > Psittacus erithacus. The sequence continues at coordinate 9,723 of WYDI02036827.1, read as the reverse complement.
CTCTTCCCACCGCAGCAGGAACAGGGATGGAGCCATCCCTCAGCATCTCCTGCAGCCCCTCTGCACCCCAACAGCACCAGAGGCCACCCCATCTGCACCCCACACCCCAAACCCTCTGCCATAGGGCAGGACAAACACATCTGGGGCCGTGCTTCCAGCCACAATGAGCTCCATCCCATGTGTTGGGGATGTCCAAGGTGGGAACAGACCCCGCCCCACCAGTAGCCCAAACCCAGAGGAGCCTCTTGATCCCAAACTCCAGCCGGAAGCGTGCCCTCATCCTGCTTTTGCTCCGGAATTAAGGATCTTTGTTCCACAGCAGGGGAACCTCCGGGGTGCTCTTTGCAGATGGAAATGAGAGGAAGGAGCGGGGAGAGACAGGGATGGAGTGATGGAGGTGAAGTGTCCTCCACCATCCGGCCTGGTGGCCCTGGAGCAAAGTGTCCCCAGGAGAGCATCCTCCAACACACTGAGTGGGGTAGAGACAGCTCTGGTCTCCTCGGAAGCACCAGCAAAGGCTGATGGGTGATTTCCCCCCATTCCCAGGAATTGCTGCCTGGGATGGATGGGACACGGCACCCGGCACTGGCCACCCCCCCAATAGCCAGCACCCGGCTCGAGGGTGAGAACCCAGAGCATCGGGTTTGGGGATCCTGCCCCAGCACTGGAGACTGTCACCAAACCCAATTCCCATCAAAACTGCCATTTTAGGAAAGAATTCCTCTTAAATATATTCAATATCATTTGGATATAATACTGCAATTTTAGATTAGATTAAGATATAATAATACAATTATAATATAATTTGGATAATACAACACAATTTCCTGAGAAAAACTGGGAATGGTTCTGGGAAAATCCAGCTCTCCTGCAACATTTACAGCTGAAGTGTTCATAGAATCATAGAATGGTTTGGGTTGGAAAGGACCTTAAAGCCCATCCTGTTCCAGGGTGGATGGAGGGATGGAGGAACGGAGGGATGGAATCCTCCTCCGGACACCCACGTTTTCTGCATGGTCTAGAAAAGGGGCTTCCAACAAAGCTTTGGGAATTCAGCTTTCCCTGAGGACTGCAGAGACTCCAAGAATCAGGAGCAAGCAGAGCAGCATTAGGGTCCTACCTGCCTCTTGTGCCTTGGGGAAGCCCCAAGGCACATCTCCCACCACCAGGCTCTGTCAGTCTCACCTCCAGACCTCCTTTCCTGCTGCTCTCCCCATGAGAGGACAACCTGGGCTGGTACAACCATCGCTGCACTGTTCTGCTGCAGGACTGGTGGTTGTTAACAACTCAAGGTGTGATTAATCTTTAATAGCATCATCTTAATTGCTGGGCTATAAATAGAGCTTCCCACCCCTCCTCTGCCTCAGCTGCTTCCTCACATGTGCTTTGGGGGATCACAGATCTTCAAGCTCCATGCTGTGAGTACAGGATGCTCAGGGCTATGGGACACCAGCAGTGATGGAGCTGTAGGAGCCTCTGCCAAGGATGACCCAAGAGTCTGCCTCTATGGAGGACTGTGAGACCTGCTGTGATGGAGCTCATCACAGTGAGGGAGCACCAGGAGTGTCCCATGGGATTTCCAGCAGGCAAGCAAGCAAGAGCCATGGAATGGTTTGTGTTGAAAGGGACCTTAAAGCTCTTATAACAAAGCTCTTCCTCTGTTCTTGCCCTTACAACGAAGCAGGATGCTCAGACCTCGCTCCACTCCGTACCCCACCATCCCTCTACGAATGCTGCACAGGAGCCCCAAAGCTCACCAGGATGTTCCAGGAGGTGCACGGATCCAAGAGCTGGCAGCAGCGCTCCTGGGCATGGCCTCCTTGGTCAAGGACATCCCTATATCCCAAGCTCCTGCCATTGGGAATGGGTGAGCCACCTCCTGGCAGAGGGACAAGGCTCAGAGCTGGGTGCAGCCAAGCCCCTGAGTGCCCGGACCTCCAAAGGAACCCTTGTTTGCTGCGTCAGGTCTCTGTCCTCGCAGGAATGAGGGCAGGAAGAGCTGGCACAGACACAAGGTCACTTGAAGCTGAGCCTGGCACTGAACTCCTGCCCCAGAGAGCAAATCCCCTCATCCAGCCCATCCTGCCGGGGGATTGGGGAATTATCCTCCCTCTGTGGTCCTTCTGCCTCCAGCTCCTCTCTGCCTTCCACCTTCCATGACACTGAGAAGGGGAACTTCATCCCCATTGGGATGCGTTGCCCAAAGAAAGCCAGTTCTGGGAGCACGGGATTGTGGATGGATTGAGCTGGGATGGGCTTAGCAGCCCATCCAGAGCTCACCCAGGATGTATCTATCTCCTGGGTGAGGTAGATAATCTTGCCTTCATTAACTCGGCAAGTTAATGAAAGTACATTCCACTGGCTAATTGACTTCATTTCCCACTAACCACATCCATGGCTCAATGGATTTGGGCTGGGTCTGGAGCAGCTTCCAGCGATGCAGAAGAGGTACAGGGATCCCTGGAAGGAGGAGGCAATTCCCAGGGCTGGAGGGAGCCAGGCGGATGGAAGCACCCTCCTCATCCTCACCTGAGTGACTCCAAAACTCCCCCATGTCCTGTGTCCCGTATCTCATATCCCAAACCCCAACCCATGTCCCTGCCAGCACATCAGGCAATCGCCTCCGGCCTCCAAGCCTGCCAGAAAGCAGGATCTGATGCCAGGAAAGTGAAACGAGAGGCTCAAAAGGGTTCTTTAGGTGGTTCTTGCCCTGGTGGGGTTTCCTGGTCAGAGGACCCCCTCACAGGGATGCTCGGCTGCAGCTCCCCAGCCGCGATGCCATCGTGTCTGCTCCTATCTCATCACGCTCTTTGCACCACTCGGCTCTCTCACAGGAGCAGGGATGAATCATCCTCCCTGCCCTGAACATCCACAGGCACCAAAAACCCTCTGCAGCAGCCCCTCTGTGCCCCCTTTCCTCTCCATCCATGGTGGAACGTGGTGGGTTCCCATCGCAACCAGGGTCCCAACAAAGAGCAAAGTGAGGAGGAGCTGGCAGGGGGAAGGTTCCTAATCTGGAAACCATGATGTAACCCAGTGAGGGGATGGGAAGGATCCGTCCCACCACCCCAACCATGAGCACAAGGCAAATAACCAGGAAAGAGCCATGATGCTGCTGGTTGGGAATGAGATGGAGCAGCTCCCAGGATATATGAGATAATACTGGGTGGAAAATCCCCAAAAGCACCTAGAATTGTTGCAAATGTCCATCTGAACAGATGAGCAAGGAGGAACGTGGTGGGACAGGAGTGGCTGGTGGTGATTATCCCCTCGCCAGGCCACATCCACACTGGACATCATGCTGCATGGAGTCACACAGTGTCACATCTTGTAAAGCCCTGTGGTCACCCAGCAATGACCAAGGAACCCCCTGGATGGTGAAGGACCAAGGTGATACCTGAGTGTGCAAAGAGCCTGAAACCGTGGTCCAAGGGGACCTGCACCCAGTAATGAGAGGGGGAAACTGTTCCCAGGCATGGTGGTGGCTGGGAAGTGACAGGGATCCAGGAAGACACAACTGGGAATTTGCTGCAGGGAAGGAAAAGCTGTGAAGAGCAGGGAAGGGATTAAATAAGACAGAGATGAAGGAAAGAGATAGGAAAACAGAGGATGCAGAAGGAGGAGGGAAGAGGAGAGGAGACAGACGTGGTCCATGGGTGTGAATTTGCTCACTGAGTGATGAAGGCAGTGAGCAAGCCGGCAATAAGTGGACATTAGTCCCTACGGAGAGGGATTAATGCGGCCATTCCGGTTCCATGGAGGTGACACTGGGACCAGGGCTTCGGCTGGGACACCAGGAAGAGAGACCCTCATCTAGCATCCAGCTCACCATGGTGCTTTGTTCCTTATCCCAGCACCTCCTTGCACCTCTCCCACCAAGTAATACCTGCTCCTGACCAAAATCCATCCACTCTGCTACCAACAGATCCAAGAGGAATTCTGTTCCATGCTCCCCATCACAGGACCACTCATGATGAGTGCCAAAGCACCACGGAGCAACAGAGGCTCCTCAAAACCAGCTCCTTGGCACAGGCGGGAGGCTGAGCCAGGGCAGGTCTGGGAATACTGGATTTGCTTCCTATCTGAATCCATGAATCCATGTAGCTGCCTCCAAAGGAGCCTTAGCGGCCAGTGGAGGGCCAGGCTGGGCTGGCTGGGTTATTCCATCATTCCCATTTGGTTTGCACTGCAGCCTCTATTACAGACATCAACATTCCAATCTCTCCCAAGCTCATATCCCTCCACACCGGCCAAACATCACTGGAGCAGAGCCAGGAAAATCCCTTCCCACAGAGCCGGTAATGTTGGGATGGGGAAGAGGCGCCCACCCAAGCTCAGAGTCCATAGGGATAGTCCCCATGGATGGATCATCAATCTGGGAGCATGAGAGCAAAGCCGCAGGGACAGGGGAGCGACGGGGATGCAGGATCCAGGTGAGATCCATCCAGCTCATACACAGCCAAACACCCAATCCCGACAGCACCCATCTCATGGCCATCCCCACTCACCCACCCTGCCCTGTGGGTGCTCCATAAGGACCTCAGATCCCTGTGGAAACCCTTCTGCCTCCTACAAGCTTCCCAGAGGCTCCCAATGGAGCCAGGGGATGCTTCCCACTGGGAAGCTGTGCAGGGTCCCTGACCGAGGGCTGCCATGAGCCCCCCTAAGCCCTAAACTCCAGCTAGGAGAAAGGGATGGATGGAGAACCACGCAGCACCACACACGCTTCCCACCGGCCACACTCCAAAGCATCCCTCCATCCCGGCAAGCACCGAGCCCCATCCATCCATCCACATGGATGTGGGATGTTCAACCCACCCCAACCCCATTTCTGCTCCTTCCTTCCCTCGCCACCCTGGTGATCACCACCCATAGAGCCCATGGGGCTGGTCCCACCATGGCCCTTACCTGGGTCTCGGAGAGGTTGAGCTGCCGCGCCAGCTCCGTGCGCTCCCGGCCCACCACGTACTGGCAGCGCTGGAATTCCAGCTCCAGGCGGTAGAGCTGCTCCGCAGTGAAGGACGTCCGCGTCCGCTTGGGCCGGTCCAGGTCCAGGCCCTTGGGAAGCACAATCTCCCGGATCGTCCCTTTGGCATCTGCGAGGGAAGTGGGGAAAAGGATCAGCAAAACAACTCCCAGGAGGAAAACTGTTGGGATGGGGAGGAAAGGGACTGGGAAAATGGTCCAAAATGGTGGTTACTGAGTGCTGAGCTGCAAGAGTGAGTCCGAAAATCCCTCAAACTGGAGCTAAAGGAGGCAACATTCCATGATTCAGGATCGCCCTAGCCCCAAACACTGTGAGTTTATAACCTCCAGGGAAGGATAAAAAGTTGGAATAATTTGGGGGTTTTAAGGAGATAAACAGACACCAAAAGGGTTTTTAGGGAAAGAAAGTGTTTAATCCCAGGAAAAACCATTCCTGAGAGCCGGAAACCAAAGAAAATGGTAAATACCAAGGAACGGCTCAAATTAGAGCTTTATTTTAATTAAAAACATTTTAATTCATATTTCTGCCCTTTCTTGGGAATACTGGGAAAAATCTGTCACCATTCCCTTCTTTCCAGACTCATTCCCACTGAAGGGATATTTCCTTCAGGAGCAGCCCCAGCTCAATGAGGGGACACGGACACCGGAAGCTTTAGCTCCCACATCAGCCCACACCATGGGATGGTGCTCGTGGACCTTCCAAAGGAGCTCTGACAAAGGATGAGCATTCCCAGGAAGATTCCTGAAGCCCCAAGGTGCGGGAAGCCTGTCCCTGCTCCACGGGCTGGCATGTGTCCCTATGGGCTGGGATGCTGCACCAGGGATTACAATGAAGCTTGGGTATTGCCCACTGTGTCCCCACCAGCCCCAAACCCCTCATCCTCCTCATCCCTTGTGCCAGCTTTCCTCAAGCAACTCCAATGCCGGAGCAGAGCCTGGATTTGGGAAGCTGCAGAGCTCCCCATTTCTTCCCAGTGGCTTTCCAGACACAGAAGCCACTGTGGGCTCCATGCCCTGCTTCCAGGGCTGCTGGCTCCCAATCCCGGAGGAAGCCAAGCTCCCTGCAGCCCTGATGGAGGTAAGTTGCTTTCTGTCCTTTGGGCTGACTCAGACATGAAAGGATTATGGAATTGCTGGGGCAGGAAGGGGGATGATAGCAAGGAGCAGCCTGGGAAGGGTGATGGAGCTGATGTGGGGCTGATGGGGACAGTGGGGGGATGGTGGGAGTGGGGAACAAGCACAGACATGGGAGAAGGGACCCCAATCCCAGAGCCAGTTCCCACCCTACATCATGGTACCCATGGGCTCCGATCCGCACTCCCAAAGCCCACGGATGAGCACGGAGCTGTCAGAAAGGAAAGGGTTTGTTGGTGCACTGGAGATGCCTTCGGTTGGGAGATCCCTGGTGGGATCAGGGAACCATTTTGCAAGGGAAGAGCGCTCACAGAGATGATGCCTGGACCACAGCCATGCCCACAGCGTGGTCCCCAGCACAGCGGCAGCCAGGGCTGAAGGAGATGCTCCCGCTGCAGCTGCAGCTGCAGGATTCGGCCCCTCCATGATGTGGGCATTATTAGGGGTATTATTTATTGTTATTTCCACCCTTCCCAGCAGCTGGACACAGCTCGGAGTGAGGGGAAGGGATAGGAAGGGATGGGAAGGGATAGGAAGGGATGGGAAGGGATGGGAAGGGATGGGGACACAGCCTGTGGTGCCAGCCTGGCACAGGAGAGGCAAACCCCTCTCCCCAGCCCCTCACCACGGCCCTATTGCACGGTGCAGACCTTCCCTGCTGCCCATCCATGTGGATTTGGCGGGCTCAGCGCCATCCCCTCATGCCAGCAAGGCCACAACGCCGCCATCCCTGAGGCACCCCATCTTGAGAGCCTGCCCCCATCTGGGATCCTACTGGATCCTACCGGATCCCAGTGGATCCCGGACCCACAATTCCCACCCAGGGGTTTCCAGCAGCCCTTAAGTGTGGCCTTTGGGACACATTCAGATCTTGGGGATCAGGCTGCATCCAGCAGCACCCAGGGCAAGGTTTGGGAATGACCCCCCAAAAGAGGGCCATGGGGATCCATCTCTGCTCTGCCACCGCAGCTGAACACCAGGACAGGCAGGGGTGAGTTTTTGGGTACAGCTCCCCCAGGGCTGGGGAGCAGCGATTTCAGAGCCCGCACTGCAGCAGGCCCAGAGGGACTCATCCTGCACATCAACACATACAGCAGAGCCAGGCACATGCAGATGCTCCCGTACCCTCAGGAACAGAGGGGAGGGAGCACAGGACCCCACAGCACCCCAAAAAGCACCGTGGGCCCTTGGGCTCAGTGCCAGGAGGTGGATGGGGGACACCCCGGGATCTAAACCCCCTTTTCCAGCCACCCCTGGGGCTGCAACGGGACTGAAGCGGCTCCTTCGACCAGTCCAAGTCCCGTTAATTCCCTTTAAAGACAGATCCGGCGCCGATCCGCGCCCCCGGCCGTACCCGCTTCCAGCGGCCCTGCCGCCTCGATGAGACGGGGATGGCCGGGTGGCCATGGCCGCCTCACGGCAGAGCCTGGAGGCTCCGTCCCACACCAACCAGTCCCTGGTACAGCCCCGCACGGAGCCTGGGGGAGCGCTGGGGACCCCCTCAGTGATGCCAGGGCAGGAAGGATCCCGCCGCTTCCTTCAAGTGGGCCATGTCGAAGGAGGAGGATGCTCCAAGAGCCCTGATACCCACCAAAGCCATGGCGGGTGAGCGCCGGGGATGGGCTGGAGAGGGAGGGAGATGCCCCGGGATCAGCCCTGGCTCGGAAAACATGTTATATATAATATATAATATATACCATATAATATATGTATTCTTTATCTTATATATATATATCTTCTATATAAAATAAACAATAATAGTAAAGCCACCTTGCAGAACATGAACCTGGAGACGCATCCCCGGCGCCAGCTGGTGCCCGGCACCGATCCACTCCTGAGAGCAGGACCTCGTGGGCCCCGTCGGCCCCTGTTCCCCCCAGACCGGGTGTCCCCGCCGCGTCCCCCCGCTCGCTCCCGGCCCCGTGCCCGTTCCTTGGCGGCGTTTCTTGCCCGCCACCATTTTGTCGGCGCCGTGGCGGCTGCAGTAAGATGGTGAGAGCCGCCGGTCCCCGGGGCCGGGAGACGCGGGCACCCTGCCCCGGGCTCCGGTAAGGACCCCTCGGGCCGGGCCCGTCGGGGCTGCCCCGGTGGTGACGGGGATGGAAGAGTAGAGGCCTGACCCCAGGCTGACCCCGGCGGGGATGCGGCAACCGGCTGGGCCTCGGCGACCACCGGGACCCCGGGGATACCCAGGGGACATCCCCGGAGACCCCGGGCTGCGCTCCCCAGAGCCACCCGCACCCCCGCCGAAGCGCCCAGGGAGGGCTCGGGCTGCAACAACCGCGCTGTCGGCGACAGGAGCCTATCGCGAGAGCGAGGAGAGAGGCTTCTGTGAGCGGCGGTGCTGCTTGCAGCGCCGAGATGCCCAAGCCAAGCCGTGCCAGGCCGGAAACGGACCCGGCTCAGGCCCCGCCGGCCCCGGCCCCGGAGAACGGACACTACCGAGCAGGGGCCGCGGCTCCGGTCCCTGCCCGAGCGCGGGGCTCGGCGCCGAAGCAAAGGCCGGGCGGCCTCGGCGCTGGTCAGAGAGCGGCCGCGGAGATTCTCCGGGCCCCGGGGGGAAACGGCGGCGGAAGAGGGGGGACGGGGCCACCGAGCATCGCCGGACGGAGCCGCGCTGCAGCCCCGAGCCGGGGAGCGCTCGGCAACCCCCCGCCGACCCCAAACTTCGGGGGGTCACGGCAAACCCGGCGAGCCCCGGGCCGGTGGGGGGTGGTCCAGGGCGGGATGCACCGGCCCCGGGTCCCGGCGTACCGAGCCCTTTGGGTCCCTCATCCCCTGGCGAGCGAGTGGTTTTATAAAGGGAAAAACAAAGTAAATACATATACATATATATATATATAACCCCTCTCTCGCCGCCGCTCCATGACGCTTTTCTCCTGCGACAACGGTTTAAAAGCGGAGCCGTGCGCTCGCACCCCTCTCCCGCTGCCCGCGCGTCCCCCTGGGGGTCCCCGGTCCCGTGCCCCGGTCCCAGCTCGGCCCCGGAGCCGCGCGGCAGAACGGACTGAGGACCGGGCCCGCCGCACGGAACGGAGCCGGGAGAAGCCGCGGTGCGGCGGGGCCGGGAGGCCGGGACTCGGAGCCGGCCAGCGCCAGGGAGCGGCCGGGGATGGGCTGGGAGCGGGGCCGGGGATGGAGGTTGCGGGGTTCCCCATCCCGCTGTCAGCCGCGGCGGGGAGCGGGGAGCCGGGAGGCGGCGGGAAGCGCAGTAGAGGGGAGCCCCGGTGTGGGAAGCGGGGCCCGGGGCCACTGCCCGTACCTCGCACCAGGATGCGGCGGCAATAATCCGCCTCGCCGGTTCCCGCCGGGCTCTCGCTGTCCGGGGCGCACTCCTTGGAGGAACCGGGGCTGACCGACGACGTTCCCGGGATGTCCTTGAAGCCGCCGCCGCCGCCGCCGCGCAGGGCGCTCTCCAGCTCCGCCCGGGTCGGTGCCTTCTCCCGGGCCCGCCCGGTAGCGGAGGGCTCGGTCCGCAGGACGGGGCTCCCGCCAGGCTCTGCCCCTCCATCGCTCATCCCTGCGGGCGCCGCGGCGGGATCGAACATCGGGAGGGAGAGAAGGAGACAGAGGGAAAGGGAGAGAGGAGGCGAGGCTGGGCGG
>WYDI02036825.1:0-50256 GCA_009867235.2 Psittacus erithacus | reverse complement strand
GTATTCTCTTCCCTTGTTATTTCCCTTATCATTGTTATTATTGGTGGTAGCAGCAGTGGTTTGTGTTATACCTTAGTGACTGGACTGTTCTTATCTCAACCCGTGGGAGTTACATTCTTTCGATTATCCTCCTCATCCCTCCTGGAGCTGGGAGGAAAGGAAGCAGGGGGAGTGAGATAGTGGCTGCGTGGTTCTGAGTTATAGCTGGGCTTAAGCCACGACAACATTCAAAATGAAGAAATAAAAACTTGCACTCTAAGAAGAGTAAAACAACTTCTTTTGGCTAAATCAAAATGACTAGCTTTGCTGTTTATTAATTAAGTTTGCAGAAGGAAGAATGTGCCTGAAAAATTGGCAACCTCCAATGTAAAAATACTGTGCTGGAAAGTTACCAATTAGCTCTAATTATAATAATAATAGAGTAAATAGAGTATTATGTGGGGAGTGGCACCATAGTAACTTGAAAAATGCTGTCAGCTTAGTCTGGCAAGGTATTTATAGATATTCACATTTTAAGTCTTTGTTTTGAGGCTAAAAGATTAGCCAGATATAAACTCCTTTCCTTTTACAATGCTTCTAAATGTGTCTTTTACAGATATTAATAATAAGAACCCACATGATGTTTCTGTAAATATTAAAATCAAGGCCAGTTCTTTAGAAGAAATGGGAAGCCGAATATTGCAACTGCATGGAAAGGTTCAGAAACAACTCTTCTTTCCATATGGTTATGTCTTTCATGTGCTTGTAACTGATATTGTGAACAACTGCAAAGACCTGAGGCTGTACCTGTTCTGCCAGACAGTACATAAACAATATCTAATGGACTGCAAAAGTTACGTTTTAGTACTTAAAAAAGAATTTCCACTTCTTTGTCATAAACACATTGCCTACAATTAATTAAACTCACATCACTCCATGTTTTCTTTCATTTAAAAACCTGCACATATTTAGTGCAGAAAAGTGTTAAACTGATGCTTTTCCTAAATATCTGAGCAATCAGGAAGTTAAAACAATCTTATTGCTGTTTGTATTTACTCATGAAAATACATACCTGAAAAGGCAAAGAATTATACTTCCTGTTGTAAGAGCAATCAGAGATACGCTGTGTCCAAGGGTATAAATTGCCTTCACCCTTACATAGAAGTTGACCTGCACAGAAAAATACATATGCAGAAACCACTTAATGGTATGTAAAATTGACTGTAAAATGATGTAATTTTCCACTAACTAGCTCTGAAGGCTAAATAAATAGCATTATTTTCACTTTTTGCTCTACAGTACAGGATGAGAATGTTTTCTCTTCATTCCAAAATATTACTACAATGCAACATCTCAAGCCAATTGACCTCAGTAAAGAATTCGTTCTCAGGAACTCAAAACTTAGGCACACAAGCTGGTAGAATTTCAGCTGCTTATCCCATGTCAGTGAGTCACAGAAAGCATCAAATTTATCAACTTCCATAAACACAGTCAAACTGGAAAAAATGAGCCACAGTTTGAAAGAATGCATTATCTCTGAAAGACAGAATCTCTCTCAGTCCTTCTGCCACAGTGTGCTTTCTAACTCATTTATACATAAGTTTAATTTTAAAGGCATGTTTAAGTATCCTTAATTTCCTAATATAAATGTTCAAATACTTAATTAAATGGTGACCCAAACAACCTTCTTTAGCAAAGTTACATGCTAGAACTTGGAAATTTTTTAACAGAGGAAAAGCAGACTGAAGTGCACAGCCTGCTGATCAACTGCAATTATCTGTACATTTACCAGCTACGTATTAAATTAAATCCTTAAGAAAATTAATGCCAAATGTTCTCAGAATTAAGATACTTTTTCATTTATGCCTACAAAAACGTCATTAGACTGACATTATTTTCCAGTCAAGTTAGGCAAAATATTAAAACTATGAATTTTTTTACTATGCTGTGAAATTAGTCTTTAATAGCAGCTTAAAATGTGCTATGTATAACAGACAGAATTGTAATTCTTAGTGCACATGATTATATTACTCACCTTCTAAAACAATATTTGTAAAAAGTAGTAAGGAAGCAATACTTAAACTAAGATTGTAAAAGGAAAAGCAAATCACTTCATATATTTATTTTTCATAGCATTTAAAAGGCCAAGCATAGAGGTAACTTTAGTAATCCTGATTCATGATAAAATTAGCTGGACACACACTTAGCAAATATCATATGGGCTTAATGAAGTTTCCAGTGCTATAAGAATGAACATAAGAAAGTTCCTCACTTAAAATCCTGAAAAAATATTGCCTTTAAAAAAAAATAATAAAAAAAAAATGGTGTCCCTGCGTGCTTAAAATGTTAAAACCTAAATTACTCCTTTACTTCTCTCTATAAAGAGTTTACTATGTATCTGCACAGCTTCACTGCATTCCGAGGGGCTCTCTGTGGGCATAAATTGTAGGCTCAATTTCACCTAGCGTTGTGTGTTGACACTGCAAATATAAATACTCAAGTCAGTGCAGTGTCTCTTCATAGGACCTTCGAGGAAGCACATCTTGTATCTATGTAAGCAGTCAACATGGACTCCATTGGATATATTTCTACAGACAGCGAAGAGGCCCCACAGTGACTAATTCAAATGTAGCTACCTGAAGTGTACAAATACTTGCACTTAGACAGATGCCCCCCAAAGATCCTGGTTTTCCATATGAATCCTGTATTCGCAAATAGGACTTTAAGTAGTCCAATATTTCTTGAATAGTTCTGGAGAACTGCCCTTCAATTCCCTGCTAGAAAGGCAAAATTATACTTCCCGGTTCAGTTCATTTTTGGGCAGCTCTAAAACTTGTGCCTAAAGACAAGCACTGCAGACCATCCCTACGCTGCTTTAATTTGGTTTCTGTCATAGTAAAAGCAACATCAGCCTGTCTTCAGGCAATTTGCTGGGAAGAGAGTTATAAACAGTACCTCAGCAGCAATTACAACAGCCAATGGCACCAAGAAACCACAAACACTTCGGGTACCCTCTTTCATTTGTCCAACCTGACCTCCTCTGCAAAATTATGGGTAAAGGATGCTTCAATAAATGACTAAAAAAATCTAAATCTGGCAGTCTCAGCTCCCCATCAACAGTATTCTGGGAAATAAGGAATTCTGTTTTCTGACCTCGTCCACATCAGGAGTTGCAAATACACTGTAAAGCTTACCAGTCACGCACAGCAGTTCCACAATACGTTCTATTTGTTATCATCTCCTTGGCATTTGCAGACCTCTCTTCTACTGAGTACATTTCTACTGAGTGTACAAATAGAAGCTTGAATGGCCTCTAAATCAAAAATTCTTAACATGCACCATGTAAATATTGTAAACTTGAGGGAGGTAAATGTCATTTACAAAAGAAAACACAATGGCAATAAATCTGTGCTGTTTAAATACAGAGTGGAAGACTTCTTGCTCACTTTCACAGAAAAGAAATGATTTCCAGAGTACACTTTTAATAGTAACTATGATGTTGAACATCATATTACTGCAAAGCAGAAAGCCGGGTCTGCCCAGTATCCTAAAGCAACGCACACAACACCTGGGAAGAGTGCACATAGGGACAACTTTACTCCCTTCCCATCTTCTTATCCTGGGAATAGTATACCAAGTTGCTTAACAAATCCCAGCATGTTAAAGTAACCACTGGCCTCCTGTCATTTGTATTTTTTAATAGCTTTCAAAAGGAAAGCACTTAAGGCAGGACTTCTGGTGTAACCTGTGTCCTGGCCCTTCATAGTGCCCAGTAGAAATTATTTCTTCCCTCCTATTCAGCTTCCTTATTTATTGTGCTAGAAATCACAAAGCAGCCGTAAGGTCTCTTTCTGCTATTGAGCACCCAAAGTGTGCTATGAGTTGATTTTAAGATCTGCTCCGAAGACAGTCCTAGGTTTGCCTATGGAGCAGAAATAACTCGAAGAAGTGAGATTGATACATGCCAACTAACACATTTGCTGTTAAACAGTTAACTAAACTGACTCCAGTATATACTTTTCTGTATATACTACAGAAAAGTGTTCAGATTTAAGATTAGTTCCTTCTGGCTAGACATTAAACCTCCCTGTTTCATTAAAAACTCTCTTCTGCTGACTCTGTCACTGCTGACACTGGGGTTATGCCTTTGCCCTGGTTTTGGCTGCAATAGAGTTGATTTCCTTCACAGCAGCTTGTATAGGGTGCTGGTCTGGATTTGTGATGAAAACACTGTTGATAACAGACCGATGATTTAGCTGCTGCTAAGCAGTGCTTACACAAGGCCGCCTCTGCTCCTCACCCCACCCCAACAGTGAGGAGGCTGGGGAAGCTCAAGAAGTTCATAGGGGACATAGCCAGGACAGCTGACCCCAACAGATCAAAGGAATATCCCACACCGTATGACATCATGCTCAGCAATAAAAGCTGGAGGAAGGAAGAGGAAGGGGACATTTGGAGTTACGGTGTTTGTCTTGCCAAACTGTTGTCACTATTACGTGTGACGAAGTCCTGCTCTTTTGGAGATGGCTAAACACTGCCTTGCCAATGGGAAGCAGTGAATTAATTCCTTGTTTTGTTTTGCTTGTGCATGCAGTTTTAGCTTCACCTATTAAACTGTCTTTATTTAAATCCAGGAGTTTTCTCACTTTTACCCTTCTGATACTCTCCCCTATCCCACTGTGGGGAAGCGAGTGAGTGGCTGTGTGGGGCTGAGCTGCCTGTCAGGGTTAACACACAACAGCCTTGAGCTCCTTTTTCTGCAGTTTTTGCAAAGAACTGCACACATATGATACACAGAAATTATTAGGAAGCTGACAGTACTAGAAATAGTGTTATTTGATGCAGAGATCCTAAAAGTATTTGAATTGAAAAAAACCCCAACATTAACTTACAATAAAGATATTAGTAATTTTGATTACAGAATTCTGTTGCTAGTTACTACTTATCCTGTATTTACAAGAAGCATCGAAGATTCCAGCACCTATAAGAAGTAATTTCAACTTGCACTTTTCAACAACAGAAAAGTAGTTATTCTTAAATATGTTTGACATTTCTGAGAGCTTGTTACTCAAGTCCTCAGCTTTTACCTGACACTGAATATAACATTCATTTCTCAAAAAGTGAGTCATAACATCCTTCTCTATTAATTTGCCCAAAGGGGTTTTGTATCACTGCAGAGAGTGGATTTTAAAGACTATACTATGGGTGTATGTCCTTATGGTTCTGAGTGACTAATACAGGCCGTATAACATACACAAACACAAACATACTACACATCTTACTGTAGTATGTAATGACTCAGTTGAGCTGTATCAGCATCTTTACATTTAATATCTTAAATATCTCAAATCACAGAGAGTCCAAAGTGTATTCTGCTCATCAGAATAGAATATCTCAACTCATTGATATTCATCCTCTCCTTTCAAATACATGAAGGAAAAACAAATAGAGAATCAAACATCACCTTTTGGTCAACATAAGTTCCACTGACACAATAAGCAAACTGTACCTACTCGCTGAAATCTAGTCATCTAGCGCTACTTGCAATGCCTTGGGGTATCTAAAACATGCAGCAAAGGACCTCTTTCCTGGAATGGCTGTGGCCAGTCAGATGGCACTTGATACCTATGTTTAGGCAATAACATCAAGCCCTGTTTCCACACACTAGTAATTAGACACCTACCTCTCTAATAAATATCTAACTTTAAGAATTTGGATTTGCAAGTTCATTTTCAGCCTTTCAGGGTTTAGAATATGTGGTAAGAATGTGAATGTAAACAACTGGAAAGAATTTTATGTGGTTGACTTTGTTGGTATAGACATGGCTGAGACCCAAGAAATTTGTTCCAGCACCTGCTCTGATGTTACACCTACTCTTACACAGCCAAGTGCCCACCAGATAAGAAAACCTGATGCGTAAGACGAAAGGATTCACATTCGGCTTTTACTCTGAATGGACAAGAACAAATCTCTTTGAGTCATTTCTTCTGATGCAATTATCTGCAATTCAACAAGTTTGCTGCTTACAAACAGTCACTACTTGTGTTACCATGTAATTCTCATCTATTTATTGTATTTTTATGATGTTAATAATCCTTTAAAAGGCCGAAGCATGCCAGATCTAAAGAGATGTTGTATATTCTCATTAATTTTTGTCTTGCCTTGAAAGCTTTTGGTTAGAAAATATATAAATTGTCTGGTGCCAAGTATATCAAATTTATATCTATGTTTAGTCTGCATTGCCTTTACTCAGTTTTTCTCTTATTTTTGCTCGTCTTCGTTTCAGAATGAATCACATTGCTCCTGCATCTTTTCACCCTCTCATTTCTGTCCTAGACACAGCACCTATTATATGGTCAGATATTAAGAACACAGTATCAACTGATTTACAGATTTAACGATCCACAGTCACTATAGTCTTTATATGGCATGCACTAAGATGTTTATAGAAATTATTCTGGACCAGAGTCGTTACTGGAAAATCACAGTCAGACCAATGTTCCCATGGGAAAGCTCTGATTCTGCTTGTATATTCTGTGTTGTTTCATGTCAAGAACAATTTGAACTCAATGTATTTTTTTACTTCCCCTCTTCTTGGAATCCATTACACTGAGTAACAGCACTCAAATTTATCTGGTTTATGTAATTCAATTGAGTATTTTTTCCACTTTTTGTGGAATTACTTTTTTTGAGATCTCTATAAAGTTGATTTTAGGATAAGCGATTTTGCCCTCCTGTAGATGTTTTCCATGTGAAGGATTGCAGAGTTCCTGTTTAGTTAAAATAAAGTGCATAAATACAATTAAGTTAGAATAAAGTGCAGGCCAGTACAGTACAGTGAAGAAACAGATGCACTAAGAGCCACTGAAATCTGCACCATTCTCACACTAGATAGGGGCTTTAATACGTACATACAGCTCTGTATGCATTCAGATGATGCACATTTTCAAAGTCAGTTAGAAAATAACATAATTCAAGTAAACATAACTTAAATAAAATTAAATACTATGTTTGTCAGTTCAGCTTACTTCAAAACCACACAAACTGACTGAAGTTTTTGGGTAGCCAGAGTTTGAGCGTTAGCAAACTTTTAATGCACTGCTTCTGTTGCAATTTATATTTATTCAGAAGGAGACAATGGTCAAAAGGAGTTGTCATTCTCACCAGATCTAAAATGAGCACAGAGCACACCATGAGTATAGCTCCAATTCTAGCTGCTGTGAACTCCAGACATTATTTTTGTTCAAAATACCCTGTGCTTTTCTCTTAAAGCGTATCTTGCGGAGGACAATACTGCAGAATGATTTTATGGTACGTTACAAAAACCCAAGATGTCGATTTCACATTTCAGCATTGGGCTGTTTGAAACAAGCCCAATGAAAAAATTTGACTTGCTTATTTTTTTAATTTTTTTTTTTTTTATCATTCCATACCCTCCTGAAAAATCTGTCTAGATTTTATCTCAAAAATACGCCATTGACTGAATCTTTTGAATTGGACCTGTCTTATTTGCATCTGATTTCAGAATTCTTAATGAAGGAAAAAAAGTGAAACCCCACATGAACTTTCTTACAAAGCATCAGTTGCCCAGACATAGTGGTGTAACTGTGGTTCTAATTTAGCCTCTAGCTATGTGCTCTGAGCTTGACAGTAACTGTTAGGCAGGCTGCAAGTAAAATGACTCCCGTCACTTCTACCCATTAGGGAGAATAGAAGAGGTTGTCTTACAACAGAAAACCCACATTATCTAAGATAATATTTCTGGCATTCTGTACACACACATGACCCCTACGACAAGCAGCCTGACTAAAATCCAAACAAGAATCCCAGCACAATAGCTGTCAGTGTCAGCAGGATGAATCTGTCTGCTTTGCCAAATGGGTGAACATGAAATAGCTATATGGAGGTGTAAGTCAGGATTGAAGTTAGCCATCCAAAAATACTTTGACATTACCTCAAAGCTGAACATAGTCAATCTGTTCAAAGTAGAAGCAAATAAGAAATAATCGTACAATTGAAATTATTTTATCATATGACACAGATTTTTAATTATTCCCTATTCTGCACTTGATATTGTGGCTAATGAACATACTCCCTTCTTTTAGACCATTTTACTGGCATAGTATTATAATTAGAAATCTTAAGTGTTTTAAAATTTTCTATGGATCAAAAATTAACCCTGCTTCTCAAACTATTGCAAAGCTAAGTAAACACTACTTCATTTTGAATCTATTACATCAAAATTATAATTATTTAAATTCAGGTATTATGGTTTTCAAAAACAAGAAAAAAAATCAGTTTCTTAGCAGCAAGGACTTTATGAGACTCAGCATCAAAGAGGATGCGATCATACTGCTACGTAAATTTCCTGTATGAAGGTAAGACATAGAAGTTGCTTAATTTGCCTCTAAGACCTCTATAACTCTTAGTGATTCTATAAAACAGTTGGGAAATGGTGTTTTGAACTTACATGTTTATTTAATATACACGACCCCCATAAAGACAGATAATTAAATTTTGAATTGTATTGTGGTGTTTGAAAACCAGGAAATTATGTTAGATTAATACTGACTTAGCTACAGCTATTAAATATTTGTCACTATTTTGTATTTTTCATGGTACCATTTATATTGTATTGCTGCAAGAGAAACAGGCAAACCAATACCAAATCTGATAGCATATAAAAAATCAATGTTGTTTATGTAAGATGGTCATATTTTATTTCTTACTTCCTATTCTCTGTGAACCATAATTTGTCAGGTCTCAATAAAGCTTTAGCTTTAACTTCTGGACTTAATTAAAATATTCAAGATCGGCAGGAATGAAATGAGTGCAAAGAAGGTATGCATGGAGCAAAACAGAACAGAATAAATACCAAAACCTCTTTAGATTTTTTAACTGCATTCAAAGCTGATTCAAGTCATTCATATGAAATGACATGAGATATTCTGCAAGCCTAACAAAACTTGCAACACTAGTGAGAACAGCTGGTCTCTGCAAAATATTCACATGATTATCTGAGCAATACTGATTCCAAAACTGAAACCCAATGATTTACTTTGAAAGTTTTGAGGAAAACATTCACATTTCAAGCACTGAACTAACCTCAGTCGGTGGTTAGGCACAGCAGACAGCAGCAGCTTACGATTTTCAGAGCAATTTTATAGAAACTTTTACAGACTTCTTTCCAGACTATAAAGATGTTTCTTCTGGTTTTGTGGCTACATAATGTTAACAGGTTTTTAAAGGGCACAGAAAAACACACTCAAAAATAAACAGGATTAGTACAGGTTTGTGTAAGTGTTATCTTCAATGCAATTTTTTTAAAATCTATTCTTAAGCACGCTTGTGTTTTGCTTTTTCAGGACAGACAGCTTTTTCTGTTAATGTTTCCTTTAAGGTTAGTTTCATGTTATTTTTACCAAGTTCAGGAGACAGAAGTCTTCTGTTTATTTACATAAGAGACATAGCACAGACGCTTCCTGGGCAAAGTTGATAGGTACCCTGTGGATCTTTCAACCTCAGCCTTGGTTTGGAAGGACCTCTAGGGGTGAAAGGGTAAGTCAGTCCTGAAGGACAAAATGCTCACAAGAAAGATTGGACAGGGTGCGATTCTTTGTCCAAATGACTTTTGCTATTAACCAGAAGTCACCCTTAGCATAAAAGAAAAACTTACACCTCTTTATTAATTCAACCAGAAATATAACTAATCACTACTAAAGTCTTTATGTTCATTATCAACCTAAGTGACAGGGTTTTTTTCCTGTGGGCTAGGATATTTCTGTAATGCTGTAAGTGAGTAGTATTCACAGATATTACCTACAACTATATTAAAATTAGTGATCTTACATTTTCATGATACATGTGTCAGAGCACACTCCATAATATACAAATATTCATTCTAGAAGAATGTATGAGAAAACTTTAAACTGTACAAACAACATAAAATCAGAACTGGAACTAGCATAGGAGTTCAGTGCTTTAGAAACACTGAAAGGAGTAAATACAAATAGAAGTGGAATAAAGAACCCTAGTTCTTTCCTTTTGCAAAATTAATAGCACAGTAGACATTTCTAAAATCTTGTAGTAGTTAGAATAAATGTAAATGGAGATAAAGAGATGTATTACATACTGTGGACAATTCACTTTTTTATGAGCCTCTTCTACACATTTTTGAATAGTGTAGAAAAGAATAGAATTTATTAAAAATACATATAATAAAATTGGTATCCTCATGGTATTTAATAATCTTTCTACAAGTAATTAATGATAGCCATTTTCTTCTTCAATTCACCCTAATCCTAAACATCACCCAAAACCATGTGACAAGTATTTCCTTAAGTATCTCTTAATAACAGTAGCATCATTAATTTTAATTATGTCAGTAAGAATATCTTCGTATTCAAAGTTCCCTAGCCCCAGTGGGAGAGATGACAACTTTCTATATTCACAAACCTTCAAAGCTGCCTGTGTAAGCATGCACCAGCGTATGTGCATTGGTGAATGTGAGCATTCTCACTGCATGCTGGTATTCTTCAGCATCCTTGGACAGTCTGCAATTAATAAATAGAATTTCCACTCTGCTCTATAACAAAGAATATGAGCCTAGTACTTCCTAGCCTATATTCAGGCCTAGTCCTTCTCACTTGAAGTCAATGGAAGATGATTTTGTATTTATTTTAAGGAATACTGGTCTCTTAATCGCATCTCATAGAAAAAGTAATGAAAAATGCAGAATGTAATGTCAATAGATACAGCATGACTTGCAGGCACAGAAAAAAAGCATTGGTAGATGGTTGTCCTGCATTACATTTTGTTGAGAGGAAAGGATTCAATTTCGACTCAATACAAACAATCCATTAGTCTAGTGCAGTGATTGACTTCACAGACAGTAGTAATGAGTCTGTTTTCTGAAGGTAGCTACGGACATTCAGGCCAGTGCTTTTGTAAGTCCTGACCTCTCTGCCTTGACTCCACTTGTCTTGGGTAAGGGGTCTGTATTGCATAGTGGGTAGCACGCCTGGGATGTTGTCTTGGAAGAGTAAGTGCTTCAGGAAACTGGCCAAATAGGGGGATACTTCCTTCATAGATGCACAAGCTGAAAGAGTATCACCACATTTAAAAGTCCTGAGGATCTTTCTCTCCATGATTTTGTCTTTGTATAACCCTATGCATTCAAATCACATAGCCTGTAACTTGTATACATTGGGGTTTCTGTGTGATCTAATAAATCTTGGACCAATTCATGCTAAAATTAGACCATGCTGTATTAACTGATCCAATCATTATTTTAGGTAAAGTGGACACATTTCAGTCTTTTACATTCTGCAGGCATCTTCCCATATATTAGTAATGTTGACAGAGAGCTTAATACTCTCAGAAGACAGCTGGGACACATCTCTAGCTTGTTCAGTCTAGATAGAAGATGTTGAATTACGTCAAGGAAAGGTTGCAGTGAGGCCTGGTTTGGGTTAACACAGCCTGATGTGTGATTCTAGCACGTCAGCTCAAGCTAGTCATTTTGCCATTGTGCTGCCACATTGTGCTCAGCAGAAACATAAAAAAAAAAGACAACCCTTTGAATGACTGAGATGTACCTAAAACTTTATGTTGAAGGTTAGCAGTAGCTACTTCACTTACAGGAAAGACACTGGAAATAAACAAATGTTTAGATTTGATGTGATAACAACATTAAGATAGTTTGTTCAGACACTGTCATACTTGTCAAATTGGTCCCCTATAAATGCAGACAGGAGCACTAAAGAATATTAATAGAAGATCTAACATAAAACAAAACATTCAGTTTAAGGTGGTATATCAGGTGTATCAAGCTGATTTCCAAATGTTAAGCAAGTTGTTTCTTTTTATAGAACCTCTTAATATACCACTTGACATGGAATAAAAATTGAATGTTTTGACTCTGAGTAAAATCAATGCAAGCTGTAGAAGCAGACAAGTTCTTTCAGCAGAAAAACAATAGATGACATGCTTATGGTATTTTTAAATAAGCTTTCCCAATTCAATGCATTTTCTGCATAAAAAGTGGGTACCTATTAATAAATTGCTAGTTCAGTATTTGCTCACCAATCTCTATCATTTAGACCTTTTCTAGAATATTCAAAACTGCCCCAATAGATGCATATCTGGAGAGATATAGATGTCTGTGTGAATGCATATACAAAAATAAATATAAAATATGTATAGAAATAAGTCCCCTTTGAAGTAAAGACACAAGTCCATATCCTAAAAGACAGCAAAAAATAAATACCTAATTGGAATAAATACCTAATTGGATCTATAATGGAAACTCTTTCAGCAGCGAAGACGCAGGCACCAAACTGACACCACAGTTTCTACCTACTCCTTTAACATTTTTTTCTACATGCAGAAGAAAACTTAAGTAGTATTTTGCCACCTGACCTAAAATACAATCTCCTTAGTTACTGTAACTTTGAGGGCCACCTCATACTTCATCCTCAAAGCATATTACTGCGTTAAAAATAATATTTGCACAGGAACAGCAAGTGGTGCCTGTATTATTAACAGATTAGTAAAGTATTAGAATTTGTTATAACAAACTTCGAGAAAGAACACAAAGCAGATCATACTGTGCACAAGCCAAGTAACACTGCAGTATTAGAAATGCAGATGCATTATTGCAGTTTCAAACTGTTTATAGCCTTGATCTTCAAACAGTTACTGAATTCTACATTTCAAACTATATCTTATATGGCATTTGCAATCCAAGCATATGGCAATCGCTATCAAAATTTACTACAGATTTTCACTAATTCTGATAGAGGAAAATGGGAATTGTTTAGAGCAAAGTATGTCTGATAGCTGTATTGAACACCAGCATCTACATGAACAGAAAAAGCATTTTTCCTACCTTGTAATCATCTTCATAGTCATTATATCCGCAAGTACTTAAGATGTCAGGAAAAATATCTGACCATCCATTACTCGTACAATTTTTGCTAATATTTCCTGTAAAGCAAAATTTCAGAGTTTAAATCAGTAATATTCAAAAGTCTCCTCATCAATGAAACTTTAGACAACTTTACTTTGTCATTCTCCGTTAACGTCCTGCATTTCTGAGCAACCCTGCAAAAGCAACCCAGCCATTTTATTCATGTGCTCTTCACTCATATTATTTTGGCTTTTGCTTGTGCTCAGAGTTGCTTTTGCATTAGAGAAAACCAAAAGTAATTCCAAGCTGTGATGGCAGGCTTCTGCTTGGAATAACACCTATTTCTGTTACGGCTGCAAAAGCATTAAATATTTTGCTGTTTTATCTAAAGTATTCCGGGGAAAGCCTTTCAGCTTACTCTATAAAGAGGACAATTTTTCGGTAGAGTAATTATATAGAAAAGTAATTTAAGTGAGAGTTGTTCTACACAACTTTTTAAGCTTTTCTGAGAAAGCAACACCAAATCATCTACTGACAAGTGATAAAAGCTTTTTTATGTCATGGTGATAAATTACTGCTACAGCAAATGTTGGTAGAGTTGGTAATGCACTTTAAAGGCCAAATCATGTGATAGCTAGAAGAACAAGGAAATAAATATTCATGTTGAATTTCACTCTTTGAACCACTGAAACAACGTAGTCCAAGGAACGTACAGGAGATGTGTAAGGACGGTTGGAAAGGAATTTTGATCATCTATTAATTTCAGAAAGCATTTTCTGGTCGGAACTGGGAGAAGCTGACTCTTTTCCCAGATGAAGTCACTCAGGTGAGATGGGGCAACCCCATGATTCTACTCCTTACTCTAATTAATACAATCTAATGTTCATACAATATGGAATAGCTTCCACTGGACAAAACCGAAGAGCCCCATGTCAGAATAAAGAATAGTCATTAAAATTATTATAATTTACACTTACAGTGTTAAGCAACCTGCCCTTAACTTTCTTAGTGCAATTTCTATATCTGTGATACTTGAAATCTGTAATACCATATTGCTTTTGTTTGGAGTCTGTAACTGACTTAAAGATGCCTGGTTTTCACCACACAAGAACAATTTTATGTGTCACAGATCAGCTTTGGCCAAGAATAACCAAACGTGTTTCTATACACTCCAAACTAAAGCCTTTGTGATTTTCATCTTGCTGATTGGTTACTGGAAATTCTTCTTTGTACAAAGTCTTCAGTGGAAAGTTGTAGATACCCAATACATGACTGACCAACCAATAACCAAATCTTTCTAGTTTATAACAAGCCCTTGACCTCACACCACAGTGTCTCCTCAAACGACAGGACCACTTTTGCCATTTGGCATAGATACGCTATTTTTTACAGAAAATGTAACCTATTTATACACACTGAAGAATCTTCACTTTAAAAGTACTTCCAGATTCTCTGACTAGGCAGAGCAGAGGAGTAGGTTAACAGAACCACAAATTATGTCAAAGCCAGTTTCGCAAGAAAAAGACACTATGTACTCAAGATGCTGAAATATTTTCTACTGTAAGTACTATAAAGGCATTCTAACTTAAAGACAGTCAATGTTCTATGGAAGACATTGCTTATTTTTACACCATTGTTTCATGCAGTGAAGTATTTCAGATGGCAACCTCATTTTAAACCTACAACTTGACCCATGTTAAAAAAAAAAATTCACAGAATAATTTTCTGATACTCACATACTTACATTAGCATGTGCAATACAGAATAAACATTACAGGATAACATGACTGCTTTTACAGTAAAAAGTCATTTAATATAAAGTTATTACTATTCCATAGAGTTGGATTTTTAAACTATAACTTTGACCATCACAGAAGAAATTAAGAGCCAGTTCTCCAGAAGTTGTAAAGATGAGAAAACAGCTGCTTTTTTAAATTCACAATTTAAATTAAAAAATCCTTCAAAAAATTGATGATATTTAAAAGCCTACTTGTGATTTGGAATATGTCGACAAAAAATAAGGTAGTCTAGATCATCTTGTAGTAGAATCTTAATTCCTCTTAAAACTTTGAAAAACCTAAACACACAACCCACAAATCTGGCTACATAAAGAGTCAGGTTTCTTGGTTTAGCAATATTGTTATAATTTCCTGCCATATGACCCAAGTGAATAAATTAATTATATATTCTTGAGTATAATCAAATTACAAAGGTGCTGAGATACTTATTTAAATCTTAACTGAAACAAGCAAGCAAGATGCTTGTTGTCTTCCTTCTCTGAAATTTTAAAATACACGATTTAAAAAATTCTCTTAATTGAACAGGTACCTCTAAAAAACTCCTGTGTTAGTTCCACAAGCAAGAAGTAAACAGGTAGCTACAAAAAGGTGTATATGGAAATTTATAGCAAACTATAAAAGGAAGTGATTTTTCAGTCTTGATGACACCAAGTGCCCAAGTGAGATAGAGTTGTAAGCATTGTGAAGGTTTCAGAATGAAATATTTATTGCCCTTTTTTAATAGGAAAATCAAAATGCTTTGAAAGATGCTATAAATTGTTAAATCGAATATCCAAACTCAGAAAGAGCGTACATGCTCTAACTTCCAGCAAATAGAAGCAGTTTGATTTAATTCAGATTTTAAAATTTTGATATTTTTTAGTTTGCCTTGTCTCATAACACCTTACTATCTTCATCTGAGTCATTTGAATACTTTTATAGATTTCACAAGATCTAGTGAAGATTGCACATACTTTCTCCACTATAAACTGTTTAGACTATCCATGATAAACTAATCCAAGATTCGCCAGCTCCAAGAATGACAAACTTTGCTGATCTGTACATTGTTTTGGTTATTTATTTTTTACTGGAATAAGACTTAATTAACAGTTTTGAGAATAAAGGTATTTGAGTTATGCCCCAAGTTAGCCTCTATGTTAAAAGTAATATTGTTAAAAAGCTCTCCCCAGAGACCTCAAAGGCAAAACTAAATCACTGTGATAATTTTTGCACTTTTCACCAGCTCTTCATGGCAAAAGTTTCTCACCTGAGCAACAGAGACAAGATTTCTCCTGCTGCATTTTGAGATACCTATGTGAAATGCCATGTGTGCCTCATCTATTTTTAAAACCTCACTAACAAACCAAAGTGCAAAATTAAACAACAGTATGATGTATTGACAAGATGGTGCAGAAGATTCTAGACTTGAAACAGTTAAATACTTCAGCAATCTGAGACACTAACGAGCTTTTTTTCAGTTCCACTAAACAGCAGGGAAAAAAGGGTTTAATAATAACAACCTTAAATTGCAACAGTGATATTTTTTAGGTATTATGTGTTAATGTTAGTTCATTATTCTCATGAAGGCAAGGCAGAGCTCCCCTCCTAAGCACAGAAGAAACAAACTACATGTGACTTGCTGACAACTGTTAAAGAGGTCAGTCAGGCTCAGCTGCGTTAATAATTAACACAATAGGTCAAAAAGAGCAAGCAACGTCTTCAGCTTGGATGAGAGTCACCACCTTAGAATACATATATAGTATCTGATTCAAAAAACACCATACAGACTACAAAGACAATTATATGGTCTTTTTGTGGTATCATAAACAGCTCTATTAATAATCTGTTATTTTAATTCTTTAAAAACAAAATAAAAACATTAAACTGCTAATAATACATTTTTAGCACAGTACGTTATAAAATATTAAAGAGAAGCCAGCAAAAAAAAAAGTCACCTTAAAATAAAATACCTGGTTTGCCAGAAAAAAGGCTAAATACTTTTGGGCAAGGGACAGTGACAGTCTCTCCAATCTTTGCAGGACGCCAACAGGTGATGTTATCCCAAACTCCAACACATCCTGAAACAAAACCAGCAGTAATAGGCTTAAAAACTCAATATTGTCTGTATCACCCTACTGTATTTACCTTATAAAGACTTGGTGGAAGCTGTGGATACGTAGTTCAAGAAAGATTAGACTCGTTAAAGAAAGGTTCAGAGATGGTATTTTCTGTGAAAATGTTAAGGGAATCATAAAGGAGTCTGGTGATTAACAAGCATATTTTTAGGTCAGTTAATACACTGTTTGCAAAATGCTGCGTTAAAACTGTCATTTTCATGGGAAGAAAACGCAAAAACTGTAAAAAAAAACCCTTCTGAGTATTAATATGGATTATTAAAATTCCAAAATGTTGAGAATCTCTCAGTCACAGTGCAAATGATTTAAATGATTTTTTTTATCTGCAGTAATAGGCAGATAGAACATCACAAAGAAATATTTAAGAATTTCATTGGACTCAGGATCACAAATACAAGAGGAGCACATCACAACCCTAACCATTCTATGATCTTATGATTCTATGACTGAAAATTTTTGGAAGGAGCCTGGACTTAAAAAATTATGTCTCTTAAACTAAATAACTGAGATTTGAACAAGCAATTCTTATGTACATTGATTTAAGGAAGGGGAAGGGGAGTAATAAAATTTTATAGGCATGTTTTATAGTAGTACTAATAACAGTGTTTATAATATTTCTATCTTCAAATAAGGCAACTGACAATTGAAAATTTAAATTTGTAATTAATGCTAAAAAGAGAAACAAAACTTTTATCTTACCAGTATTATCTCCATAAGATTATAGGAAGTATAAGGGAAAGTTTGTTCCTTTCAGTAGAGAACATCAAGCTTCGATTAGGAACTTCTCATATCCATATATAATACTATTCTTCAGAATATTTATATTATTAGCAATTCACTATTTATTTACTCTATGCTAAGGAAGTCATGCCCAAAATCAAACCACCTGAGTTAAATGAAGCTGGGAAAGGAATATTTTGAAGTTCTGCATTTGCCTTAAACCATATTAGTGATATTTAACTTGGACAGCTTTTGTTTACATAAAGTGTCTAGCATCCTACTTTCAAAGTTTAAGTTATTTTCAAAGTACATGTAAACTAGGGAAAACACAAGGATGTGTTACAGGACCAGCAACTGTATTGCCCCTGGGAGTATGTCCAGGCTGCAGCATGAGAAGAGTCAGCGGCATAACATTCCCATGGGCCTTGCTTTCCTTTGGAAGACATCTGTGTGTGATAGCTAGGAGGGAGTCTCTGTGTTGTACCAAAAATAGGGTTTGGAGATTAAAACAGAAGAGCAGACAAGGACTATGGGGTAAATTCTGCATTTGATAACCAATTCCACAGAGCCCTCTTTATATAGTCTAGACTCTGTATGTGTATATACTCTAATCAGTCCTATCCTTGATCAATCGCTTTGTGACTAACTTCAGTTTGCCAAATTCTTCAGTTACCTGAAGAGGACTAATTGCTTTGGTTCCTTTAGTAACTGCCTCCTAGGCAGTTCCCTGTCCTTACCTTAGGATAAGGGAGACTTACTCAGGACAAGGAACTGTGAGAGTGATATTCTTTTTAGCTGTATTCCACAGTTGGCTAAGTTCTTGTTCCCACTGACAATTCACTCTTTTCACGTTTCTGGTCCTTGTCTCTTGAATGAGTGTTTTTAGCAACTGACTCAGAGTGTAATTTATTTGACATCCATAAACACTCCTATTTTCCCTGATGATCATGCAGAGTTTGTCCTTTCTACTGTATCTGCCCCCACAGCTAGTTCATACATTTACAAATTAACTCATGGGTTTATCTGCACTCCATTTTACATGTCTGCCTTGTACTTCTTCTAGCACTTGTGGCTTTTCTTTTAGCATCAGTAATGACGTTTCTAAGATGATGTTTACTTGGTCATCTGCATATAAATTTGAGAGGTATGCATCTGAGCAAGTCATCTTCATACCCTTTGAAGTCAACAGACTCTCAAAGTGTTTAGGTGCTTCCTGAGTTGCAGTACAGGATCAAAATCAAGTCCAACTCTCTATGATGAAATACCAGGGCTTATGCAAAGTAAAAGAATGTTTACCTCAGCCAATTCAGGTCATGCTTCCTTCCCGGCTGATTTTAAGCCAGAAACAACATCAACAATGTAACATACGAGTCATCAGAAAGACAAAGGAACTATTTTCTTCATCTGCCAGCACTCAGAACTAGTGACAAAATGAAACCCTTTTGGCTTTGATGGATGTACCGCCTGAGCCAGCATAAACAAGTCTAGAGTACACAGAAATAATTAGCATCTCGTGCAACTCCAGACCTTTTTAGTTCATCCCCATTTGCAGTTACAAGTAGAGCAGAGATGAGTCATGGAAGTGTTCATGGACACTCATGAAAGCTGATGACTTTCACAAATTTTCCCTTTTGCATGATGGTGGATTTGCTGCAGTAGTCTGCCGACATTTCATAGAATCATAGAATAGTTCGGGCTGGAAAGGGCTTTAACATCATCTTGTTCCAACCACCCTGCCATGGGCAGAGACATCTCACCCTAAACCATGCCACCCAAGGCTCTGTCGAACCTGGCCTTGAACACCCCCAGTGATGGACAATTTACCACTTCTTTGGGCAATCCATTCCAGTGCCTCACCACTGTCACAGTAAAGAACTTCTTCCTTATATCCAGTCTAAACTCCTCCTGTTTAAGTTTATACCCGTTACCCCTTGAACTATCACTACAGTCCCTAATGAAGAGTCCCTCCCCAGTATCCTTATATACCCCCTTCAGATACTGGAAGTCTGCTATGAGGTCTCCACGCAGCCTTCTCTTCTCCAGGCTGAACAGCCCCATTTTCTCAGCCTGTCAGAGCTAAAAGGCCTTTTTCAGAGGCCTTTATCAATTTCTGCGACACTGCTCTATGGACTGGACTAATGTTTTGCTAAAAAAGGCAGCTGAACAACATGGACTTCAAAGCTCCACTGGCACGTTTTCTACAAAAAACCCAGGAAACTCTTATTCAAGATTCGATTACAGGAAATAATATACAGAAAAACTGAGGTCCAAGTCCTTTCCCACTGAACTTAATCAACATAAACAGTATGAGATTTCAAAGCTAGATTGCGAGATGGAAATCAGTATACAAGTTTTCGACTTTCAAAACATTACAAGTCACTAGTGTTTTCTGAAAAATGCATTTTTTTTACCTCAGTTTTTCCTCAGTATTTTAGGATTTTACAGGCATCTATAGCATAGGAAAGAATTATACTTTTTCAGACTCCTTAAATCAAATAGATTAAATAATACAAAAGATGTATTTCCTACATCTAGACTACATTCAAATGCATCAATAATCATGAGAGTGAAACTTGAGTGGCTGTCATCAGAATTCAAGAAGAACATTAAGCCTCAATTTATGTATATTTAAAGGCTTATTTATTATGGCACAGGAAATCTGAGAAAACTGCTGAAATGTCCTGGAGGCATTTATAGTCACTGAATGACTACAGTGTGCTTTTGAAAACCGGTCTAGGGCCGAACGCTGAAATGATGGTGTTAGTGGTGTGCTGCTAGAGGCTGCCAGAAGTACAGCTTTTGAACAATAAAACAGTACTTTCCTGGGCTTTCAAATCACACTTTTCCTCATTTTACCCTCCTCTTATTGCTACAGATTTTTGACAATATTGCAGTTACACATCTTCTTCTCTTAGCAAAAAATACACTTATGCAGAGGTGGGATACAATGCACTTGCATCAATTTGTCTCTTCCATCCCAGCAACATGTCTCTGTTGTTCAGCATGAGCTTAATTGTGCAAATTCTAAACTAGCAATTAATTTCCTACTGATCTTGGGAATTCAACATGTGGCACAACCAGAAACCTTGGTGAGTTTCACAGGTCTTCGAGTAGATACTGGTCTTTATCCGCCATAGTATCTTTTTACAATGACATATGCAATATTGTCAGTGTGGCAGAGAATTATTCACCTCACATAAAAAGTAGGCCACATTAAGTGCTCCCAACAATTGCCTGTTTCTCCCTAGTGTCTACCGAGCAGCCAACAGTGCCATAAGTACCTGTACTGAATGAAAGTGTGATAAATGCTATGTGAAATGCGTCTCTTTCCCCATACAGAACACCTAATTTGATCAAGTTTGATATTCTCCTCTCTACTCACTTTCCCTCTACTACTGTCTGGCCAGCCATTAACTCATTCAATGTTAGGATTTCTGGACTGTCATCCACCACTGCTGTATTTCATAGAATCATTATGTACACTCTTTCTCTGGAAATTTTACCAATCTCCCATATATATAAACCTGTTTTCCACTTCCTCCAAAAGATATTAATCAAGTAAGACACAAACCAGTTTCATTTTTAGCTTTAAAGAAGGCTTTAAGTTTGAGTTCTAGTAGTAATTTTACAAATAATTCTACAGAAAATATCTCACATTGTAAATAAAATTTAATTACTTCAATGTTTATTTCATGGAGCATCTGCAATTTTCTTTGTGATTAAAAAAAAAATATTCTAAGGACCTAAAAGTATTTTAATGTACTTTTTTTTAATGTTCATTAATGGATTTAGTCTCTGTGTTTGCATTCTATTAAATAAATTCTCAAGCCTTGAATGTTTTTGTCCTTTCTGATGTGTTCATATACAAAACCAGTCCAGCTCTTGATCTGTGTTAGCTCCTCAACTTTTTCTGCCCATCTCTACTACTATACTCTTTACTTTCTTCTTTACCCATTAATAAAGCTAGCAAAGGCAAAAAAAAACCTGGTTCTTTATCCCTGTTTCTGTGGCATCTAGAAGAATGCTCCTGCGCCTTACATATAACAATCACTTTTCAATCTCTTAATTTGCATCATTTATCTCTCTGATGTGTCATTCACAGCATATCCAAGGAAACAATCAAGCTTCCTAGAAAACCTTTGTTCAATGACTCGTCCAAAGTATGGCCATGGTGTCGCTGCTCGATTGCTCTTCCCTCCTTTTCCTCTAGATGATATTGCAGATACTATTCTTAGCTAGTTTCAATAAGATCACTTACTTTATTTGAATTTTTGGTCTTTAATTCTTGTGCTATATTTGCAGATACTTCATAATCAAAGAAAACAAAACAGACCATAAACTACATCTGTTTCTTGTATTTTTCAGCTTACGTAAGTATTGCCACCACATTCATCATCCTGCTATCTGATATCCAGTCTTTGAGCAACAAGTTTGCTT
Organism: Psittacus erithacus; assembly: GCA_009867235.2. Taxonomy (NCBI): domain Eukaryota; kingdom Metazoa; phylum Chordata; class Aves; order Psittaciformes; family Psittacidae; genus Psittacus; species Psittacus erithacus. The sequence continues at coordinate 28,297 of WYDI02036825.1, read as the reverse complement.
ACCTACATGTGCCTCCTCGTTTATAAAGATGTGCAACACTGAGTTTGTATTGGAAAGTTTTGTTTATGTATATATTTTATCCATATATTAACCGCTAGGTGGCACTTTGCATCTGGATTCAAAAAGTTGCCAATTCAAAGAGGTTCAGCATTTTTAAACTGTCTAGGTGTGCACGATACACGAAACAAAGAGAGAGGGCTTTGAAAATCAGCCAGGAAGCTGTCAGCCAGATTAGAGTTCATTTTTCAAACAGGGAAACGTTTTGATTTTTGTACTTGACAAAGCAGAAGCAATGTCACCTCTTATGGGCAATGTTTTCTAGACTGTATGAAAGTCTGAATGCTGCAGCATGCAATTTAAGCCACATGGGAATTTATGAATATATACAGACTGAAAGTCTTTCTTCATTTTCACACAAGTAGTAAGAAAGAAAGAACAGAAAAGGAGGCGCTAGAGAAATAGCAAGCTAGCAAATGGGAAACAAACACGCAGAACTGCTTAAAGTGGTAATAAGAATAAGGAAGTAGCACAAATACTGTTGCTCCAAGCTGCACTGCTGAAGTTATTTGCTGTCTACATTCCCCAGGGTCCTGAGTGCACTAACAGGTCTTATTTGCCCTGACCAGCCTCACACCCCTGCACAGGATCCCACTTGGGCTCAAGTCTGGGCATTCAGCAATGTGGTGGGCACACCCAGCTTCAAGCTTTGTCACAGCAGTGCCTGTGCCAGCCTTTGCCAGCGCCCCAACCCACCACTGTGGCCCTGCCCAGCCATCCCAGGGATGCGCCCGACCCTGGTTCCCTGCACCTGCAGGCTTATGTCCTTAGCTGTTCCTACCCCAGGGAGGTGCCCATGCCAGGAGCTGCCCATGCCAGGAGCTGCCCATAGCTGGCCTCTGGCTGCCTTGGCTGTGGATGGGATGGGTTCTGCCTGCCTGTCCTACCAGCCCAGGGGCTCCCAAAGCCCCTGCACAAGGAGCTGCCAGTCTGCAGTTTGTAAGTTGTCAAAACCCAGTCGTACTACCAGGAATGGCAAAAACACTGTTACTGGGATTTCTAGGGGATTAATGGCTTTTCATGAGATGAAACATTTCTGAAGAAATGCCTTCTGAAGAACAGTTTCTCATTAGAGAGTCTAAAACTCTGTAATTCCATATTTTAATGTAGTTTACATATTTTTAGGGTTCTGTAAGGAAATACAGAAGTTGTCAGCTAAAAACTTTGAAAAAAAACTTCTGAAAAAGAAAATACACCCAAATCCATCCTGATCTTCCATCAAGTAAATCCTGCTTTCCAGCTACTCAAAATGTTCTTTGGAGACAAGCATTTGGTTTTGTATAAACAGCACTCTAATCTTACCATAAGAACACCATTTCTATTATACTGCAAAGATATTCATGGATGTATAGCCAAAGCTATAAGAGTTACCTTCATCTTCATGTTGCCCTAATTTAGACATGCTGCACATTCTTCAAAGAATATAATTAAACATCAATCCCCTGTTTATATAATCCCCATCACAAAATATTAAAAGTCCCTACAAAGTTTTGGGACCACATATTTCTGTCAGTTTAGATTATGTCTGACCCATGTGTTATTTGTTGTATTAGCTGAAGGTGTTTTAGTGCTTTGGTATTCAACATCGCTTCCTTGCGGTGTTTGAATTTTGGATGTCATGGAGAGTAGACTGCCATAGCCACAGCTGTCTTTATCAGGACTCAAGCACAAAACTATGCAGGGCAGTATTTTCTTCAGAATCTTATGAAAAACAGAATAAATTCACTTACAGCTGTGAACTTTCCTTTATCAGGGCTCTAAATGCTACTTATTAATGTATACTGATGAATTTCTATTCTGTTTAAGGGGAGGGGGTGTAGAAATTTCAGACCTTCAAAATTGTAGAATGTATCTGTGGCCACAATTTGGCTCTTTGAAAAAAAAAAAAAAAGATCTGTTATTTCACTCTCAGTAATCTTTATTATATGACAATTTTTGAATGAGGCTGATCATCTTCACCATTTATTTCCTGTTGGTTATTCTTCAGTAGGCAAATCCTTTCACCCACAGTTCTTTCTCTCCTCGTGCCCAGCCTCCTCAGAAGGTGAGCCAGCTCCACCTTTCTCCCTCAAATATCTAAATATAGCACCCACAAAGCCCAGATATTGTCAGCACCATAAGGATGATCAGTTTTATGTGATGTCATTAACAATGACACGTCCATTAATGGATGTAAAAATAAACAAACATCCAAAGCAGGCCCTTCAGCTCCCCCCATAAAAATGCATGTGAACAGTAGCAACATCTGTACTACAGCTAGAAAAGCAGCAACGCAGATAAAAGAAAGATAAAGTTGACCTGTCAAGAGCTACTGGTGATGAATGAAAGGAAGTTCCATGATCCCACTATGTACTTTAGTTTTACCTTCAATGCTACTTCAGACACCTCCAAGCAACACTGTAGTCTGAACTAATGACTCATTTTACGGAGAAAATTGCTGCAAAACCGAACAAAAACTGTTGGAAGACATTGATGAGATTGGGAAGATTAAGAAAGGGGGGAACCTTGAGGAGATTCCATTTCATGTAGCAGAAGAAAGGCTTCACCTGGCTTTCTATAAGACTCCTTTTTAGTGATGTGGAGGAAAGAGTGATCGTCAGGTTGGCTTAGTTGTATTCACAGTCAGTCTTTTTGTGAGATGCAGAGATGGGGGGGGAAGAAATGCAAAACAGACACCTTTCATACTGGAGAAATAACCTTAATCTCAGAGGTTAGTTGGATAAACTAACTTTTGGGCAACTTGCCAAGAATCCAACATTTGAATATTCACCCTGTTCTGAACAGGAAAATGTGCTGTGTTTCATTCACAAGATCATGAGTTCAGTGCTAGAATCACTCAATGAAATTCTACTGGCAGTGTAATTCAGGATTAGATGATAAAGCTACATTGGTCCCTTTTGCTTTAAATTTATGAGCAGTAGTCCTGTCTTGTTTAATTTCCCATTACTAGATGCATTATGAAGTCTCTCTTTGAAAGGTTTATGAACTTCTTTCCAAATCCATTTCTCTTTCCGTCTACATCCCTTCTGCAAAGTTAAGATGTCATATCTAAAATTAAAAACGTTAGCTGACATACGTGTCTCACAAAAACACATTCTGGAAAACAAAAGCCAAAAAGACTGATTGAACTGTGCAGCCAAGATGAAGAAAAAAACCCAAAACCCTGGACTTATTTTTTTTAAATTAAGTATTTTTCAGACTTTCTGTTGCAGGACCCTGTTGTGAAGTGTACTGAGCCTTGAAATTTTTTACCATATCATTTCACTTTAAGATTAACCGTGCACAGAAATTAGTCAATTACTTTATGAAGAAAAACTTTAAATACTGAATAAGGACAGAAATTTGCAGTGGGCCAATTTTTTTATATTTTCTATTACTTTTATTGGTGATACTTTCTATTTTTTTTATTGGTGATAGTTTTCTATTTTATGTAAGAGGACAAGCACGGGTAATAGATGAAAAATAAATCAGTATTTTTCCATATGGACCTCAAAATCCATAGCTATTATAAGCTATTTAGAAAGCAATTAATCTGCCACCTAAAATGAGTGAGCAAAAGAACTCCTCTCCTAGGCTTCCACCTAAGGTGCATCCATATCTCAGGTGTCAAATCATAGGAGGAAAGAAGAAAACAAATGCAGATAGAAGCTAATGCAGTCTTCACAAAATAAACAACTAGATTTGCTATAGAGCACTAGAGAGGAAGGCACTGCCACAGATCTTTGGAGAGTGACTTTCTTCCCTAAATGGAGCGCAATGCTCTCCACTAATGAAAAAGTATGTGCTAATGCCTGAAAATCCCCCAAAGGGTACAAAGCAGGAGGTCCAGGTATCTGACAGTTCGGGGTTGGCAAAAGAGCAGAATTTAGACAAACTGGGTCTGTGGTTTTACCATATCCTTAGCATTGTCCAAAGGATACTGCACAGTATTTGCACTGTTTCCTTGCAAAACAAACTATTGCTTTATTAAGCTATGAAGTAAGCAAATCCTTCAGACTTCCTAGTCATTGATTTTAGTTGGACTACAAAAATTACTCAGTGGAATCCTTCAGCTGATGTTATGAAGCAGCTCGGGTAAGATGACTGTAATATTTTTTTATATTAAAGAAAAAATACCTCAACTGCCTTTAAATCTTTCCTTTATGTCTCCCTAACTGAGAGCTGAGAAGTACTAGATAAGGCATTCAATACATAATTGCCATCTAGGTCACAGGAGAAACTACATAAAACCTGTACCCTCCCAAATTCAGTAGCTGTGCATGCCAGCCAAATTCTGGCGCATGTTACATAGAGAAATGAAGGCTTCTCAGGTGCCCAAGAAGTTAATGAAAAGATTCCCCTGATTTTGATAACAGAAGCTCAAGCCTCCAATGAAAAATCAGTGAACCTTTATTTCCAAATGCTAGACAGGACTGTCACTAGATTTCGTTATAGCTTTTGTAAAGCAGGTAGAACATACTAAGGTTAGAAAAGCATGACAAGGGCTATATAACTATCTTTCCCATTCAGGAAAAAGTGAAATAGGATTTGTGAATTTATTGTAATTAATTGATTCAGATGTACTAAAAGTTTTAGGTTCCAGCTTGTCAATTTTCATTAGTAATTCTTTGTCAGTAGTCAGAGTATCGCTGTGACAATCTGCAAGTCTCTGTTCAAAATATTCCTTACATCTTTGTATGAATACAGTTTATTAGAAAAATAAGGACACACAGAGAAAGGATATTTTTGGAAATGCAGATGCATATATTCAACACAGGCTCCTCTGAGCAGGTTTTTGGTAAAGGCATCTATAACATGAAGCATAGGATAAATTCTCTTATAACATTAAACATACAGTTTTTAAGGGTTCATTACCACACAGGATTCATTCTAGCCTCCTACAAAATGGAATACACACTTAGTTTCAGCCAGGCATTCAATTAAATGTATAAATCTTTCCACTGCTGTTTTACCACTACCTACAGGACTGAATCAACATCATCAGACTCACTGTCTCCTTCCAATACATGAAGCTCTTCCACAGCAGTTTGCATTCAGGAGGCGCCCCTCTTCCACTGAAAAGAGGCTGTGAAGAAAATATTGATAGAAAATGTCTTTCTTCCCCTACAGAACCCAAAATAAAACTGATGTGCATCACAAGGATAGCCTTGGAACTCAGCATCTGGATCACAAAAGTGAATCTTGAAGAAAGCTTGACTTTCAAAGCCATATAATAACAAATAGTGATTTTATTAGTTCAAGATTTAATTCATTAAGCTGAGCTACTGATTATTTCTCTATCTGGCTTCACACTAGTACTATTTATGTAAGTTGCCGCTCTTCACCACTCATATAAATAAAAAAAATTAAATGTAGTTGACTTATTCCAGTAAGATTTGCTTGGAGAGATATCCATGTAATTTACTCGCTGTTATTATACTTTTTATGATTACTTATCTGAATTAATAAGAAGAGAAATAATAGTAAAATACAAACTGCTGATGACCCTTTTAATTATTTTCCTGTATACTAATTGATATTAGAATATACACAGAGGGAGTTACATATTTAAATCAAGAACGGAAGTAGAGAAAGCATTGTGAGTTGGGACTCGTGTTTATGCTCAAGGGGCACTGCAGATAGTAGGTCCCTAAGGTACCATGGCCACCTTCAGAGAGCATCCAAAACAGACTGAATATGAAAAAATAAATACACTGTGTATCACCTAGTTCAGCCAAAGGAAAACAAATGCACTACAAGAGTACTGCCCTAATCCTTTACTTTCAAACAGAGATAGAGAGAAATGTCTGGATCCAAGGCTTTCAGCTTTTCCTCAGACCTGTTCTTTCTGCTGGTCCTATCATCACCAGCCTGAAGCCTCTCTGCCAGTCAGGACACATACTAGCAGCAGCAGATTAAACATGAGAATACACCCATGCAGTGTTCCATCCAGTGCGAGCAGAGTGCCTAGCACACCTCTCATGACATCCCTGCTCCAGCTGTACGTCTAAAGCACAGTCTGCATAGATTCTAAAAATCATAAAATTCTAAGCACAAATACGGCAACTGCAACAGCAAACAAGGGCAAGGGAGACAATCTTGCCTCTACATTACAGCTTGTCTTTTCTTACCTTTATAGTCTACTGGCTTTGCATTCTTTAGAAGTTCCATGCACCGTGTCTCCTCCTTGTGAATCTCCAGCTGAAATCTGCATTCCGGATGGACGCCATTCACCTGTGTCAAATTAACAAATAGGCCAGGGTCTTGAAACATGAATTACAACAGTTTATGAAGAATTCATCTACCAGTAACGAAAGCCCCGACTTTAACTGGCACTGGTTTTGCCCAGGTATGTGCTAGGCATTTTACTGACACAGTCACTACCCATTTTAGCTTCTCACACATTGACTTTTCAAACCAAAATGTTAAAATAATCTACTGGAGCATTCACTGGCTCCTTCCTGCAGCATTTCCAGACCAACTGTCACTTACAAAAAAATATTTAGCTTTCTAGTGCATTCACCAGTATTGTTTCTTTAGACTTTTCCTACAGAAAAACTGAGTGAAACTGAAGCAGGAAAGTAAACACCGTTCCCTTTTTTTTTGCCTTTGTAATAAGTTAGGAAGCTGAAATCACAGAACAAATCACAGAACATGAAAAATGATCAAACTGCATTCACGTTAGCATTGTAAATTTTGCTTTTCTTCCCTTTTCCGCTATGTATATTTTATCTCCTGAAGGCCCCAGCGCATGATTATTTGATTCAAGCAAGTGCTACACAAAAAGAAAATCCCACTCCTTCAAAAACGAAAGCACTATTGCTTTTACTTGTTTATAGTCCTGTCCTCAGTTCTTTGGTTTTCAGAAAGGCTTATTTATGTCCACGGGAAGAGACAGGAATATAGTAGCATTGGGGAGAGAAACAACACACTGGGAAGTAGTACTGAAGTCAGTTGGATTCAGAGAGGCAAACACAGCCTAAAAGAGAAATATGCACAGCCTAAAAGAGAAACTGCATGGGAGAAGCAACGGTAGTAGGTGACAAATGGGAAAGCAAGAAACCTCACTGGAGCTGACAGGACACCAAGGTTAGTAATGAAATAAAAAAATGTGAATGCAGTACTTTGGTCATCCTCACACTTGTAGTTACCAGGAAAAGGGCGGTCTCTCTCCACGATTCATACTCTTTTCTCACCTTTTCTTTAGGAATCGCTGATTCATGAGACAATATATTTCAAAATGGTAATAATTAACTAAAAAATAACCAGGACCCAAAGTTAGTGCAAGAACCTGGTTATTCTGCAGAATCCTTGTGGGCAAGCCACTTGCGCAGCCTTTATAAACACCGCATAATAGCCATAAGCATAACAACAGGAGCTGTTATGAAAACTCATGAAAACCTATCTCTTCTCCAGATCTCTCAGTTCTCATCTACAACATCAGAACCTTACTTCCTTTTCTCCATCTTTTCTCTATATTGACTATTCAAAACATAGATTTTCAGGGAACTTTTTTTATTTTTATAATTCACAAAAGTGAATTTGGACAGATTCTTAACATAAATTAGAATTTCTAGCACATGTAATAGAAAGTTCAGCATTATAATGATGATAACTTTTGTTAAATATTATCTCCGCTCCAGATAACTCCCATGGAAAATCAAGTCCCATGCACACATACTGCTTTCAGTTGCTTTCTTCTTTCACATAACATTTTTGTCTTCCAATTGCAAACATTTAGAAACTGAGAGTATGTCTCTTACTCATCAGAAAGTATTAAAATTACTGGGCCTTGGAAAGGTAGGGTTCAGTAAACAGAAAAGTTAACTAAATGAGCGACAGATCAAAGCAACTGCTGCAATTAAGAAGCCTGCCAAGCGACTTCTCTCTCTCATACTTCCAAAAGAAGTTCAAGTTTCCCAGTATCAGTGGTCTGATAGCAAAGGTTACTTTGAGAACATACACTTGTTGGTACCCTGAGGTAACACAACATTACTTCTCAAACCTGGGATTCATGCCAAAATGTAACGTACTTTGTGTTAATACATATACTTGTTTCATTCCGATGTACTTCATCAAGCTAAAGAGAGTTAGGCTTCAAGACTATGAGGCACTGACCACATCCAGAAACACATCAAGAACCCCAAGATGGGTTTTGAGGGCACCCACCACCTTTCAGGGATGGAGTTCATCCATCTTTCCCTACGCTTAACCAAGAGTAAGCAATCCTTTGTAACCAATGAATACAGAACTGTGTGCGCTGTGTTGCACGCTGTAAAGGTACACAGTGAGGAATCTCTGTTTTTAGTAGCTTAACAATTTTTAAGGCATCCAGACAGCAGTTTGATTGGAAAACATTTCTTCTGACAAGCTGCTTACATTTACCTTCAGCGCCATTTTCCGGCTTTTGGCAGAAAAGATGCGTTAATTTAAATGTACAGTAACAAAAAATTGGAAAGATTTAGAGAACAAACTGGTTTGTTTTTCATAAATCAAGTTTCCAGCAATGTCATACTTTTACAAACAACTAAAGAAACACATAGAAATACAAAGAAGTTAAAAGCAGACGCCCTAAATTTGATGACTTTAATATTCTGAATGCTTTGCATGTTGCTATCTGGTTGCATGCACTACAAGAGAAATCAATCACGCGGGGTTTTTCCCCATGCCGGGTTGCCAGCGACACTGTACCCCGTACCGCGGCAGCGCTCTGTCCAAACTCTGCGAACTAGTGCTAGACACCGGCTGCGGGGGAAATTGCGGGGAATAAGTGACTGGGCGAGGAAGAGCCCAGTACCGCTTCCGTTCCGCCCCGCCGGGTACGTGAATGTGGATGTGGATGCACCCGGTCCGCGCTGCCCCGCCGGGGTGGAGCCGTTCCGGCCCCTAAGGATTGCCTGGGGTACGGGGCGGTGCCCCCCGCCGCCTGCTTTCCGGCCCGGCGCTGGCTGCGCGGCCGGGGAGTCGTACCCCAGGGAGCGCTGGAGGGGAGGTGGGCTGGGGGTCCCGGCGGCGCGGCGGAGCCTTCTCCCCGCAAGCGGGATCCCGCCGGGACACCCGGTGAGGCGAGCGGCGGCAGCCACTTGCCCCACGAAGTGAGCGCGGGGAGGCCGAAGTCTCCGCATCTGCTGTGGCTGCCGCTGAGCCCCTGCCCCGGGTAACGTGAGAAGCTGTCAGGGAATGGCCAGCCCGGACCCTGCGTGTCGGCACTGGCACCTTCAGCGGCGGGAAGAGCCGAAGGGATCACCCCGTCCGCGGTCCGGAGGAGCGGGTGTTACTCTTCTCCCGTCGGCGCGGCCGGTGCTGAGGTTGAGCGCTGCGTGACTTACCCGCCCCAGGCTCCAGCAGAGGGAGAGGAGAAACACTGGCAGGTTCCTCATGCCAGCCAAGTGCCGGGGCTGGCGGGCTCCGCTGCACCGCGCCGCTCCGCGGGCCCCTTCCGAAGGCAGCGAGCAGGAGCCAGGTCCCGCTGCGGCACCATAGGGCCCGAGGGCCGCTGCCGGGGCGCAGAGCCGGGATCCCCCGCCCCGCGGCAGCCGCCGCCCTGAGACTGGAGGCGGCTGCCGCACCTGCTCGGGCCGCAGCCTGTAATCCGCTCCGGCGCCTGTCAGCTCCCGGCCCGACTGAGTCCCTGCCCGCCGCCGCCTCTGCTCTCAGCTCCTCCTCTAGACACCGGCTCCTTTCCCTCCCGCTTCTCAGCTCCTCTCCTCGGCGTCTTTTTCTCCTCCTTCTTCTCCCTGCGCGGTTGCCCCCCCCCACCAAGAGGTGCGACTTAGTCCTCTAAGGCGGGATGCCTCCCGCTCATCCTGGCTTTCCCGCCACTGCAGGCTACTCCCGGGGTAAGAACGTCGTTTTCCCCCCTCTGGCTGCCGCGAGGTGCCGGGGAAGCCCCCTCTCCTCACGTATACACATTCTGAGGAGCATGGGTGCCCGTCCCGAGAGCGGACCGACGCCACTGGGATGCCTTAATGCCTGTGAAATCATTAAGATGATCGAGCACAGTCGCCCCAAGCCAAACAGACACGAAAACCTGCACACAGCTGTGGGGTAACTGAAGTGATTCCTGGCAGGGCCGGTCTAATCACTGGGTAGATCAGCAACTGTATTACAAAATATTTCTTCCCCTCAAGCTGTTCTTTTTTTCTGCAGTCTCAATTTAGGACCAAGAGTTTAAGTCAACTCCGTATTATTGTCTGGCAGTTTACACCAGGCATGAATCTTGGTTTTGCCTCACAAGGCATATAAAATATATAATTGACATTTATATCAAACCATACGTTTTGTTATAAAATAAAGCAGGGTGCTGGCTTTAAGATGGTAGTGAAGGTAAATTAGAGTTGTCTTTCCACTGTCTTATATGTGCTTTCATTTAAGTACTATATGTTAAAAGGGACTGAGTGGGCATTATTAGACTCTCCTAAATAGCCTTATGACACTCCAAATAGCCTGCTATATGCAAACCAATAGCATTTCTAAAAAAAGCTCAAGACAATTTTCATATTTTTAATGCATTTGCAGAAATTCTTTTCATATATTGAGAAAAAAAGGCCTGTTTGTAACCTATGTGATATAATTCAAAAGAAATACTACAAACCATAATGAGCAGTGTTACAACCTGCATGCTGAGAGCAGAGGGGAGCATTTAATGTAGAAAGAAAAAGTTCTTGCAGGATGGAATGTGATCAAGTAATGAAAATATTTTCAGCAAATTATAGCCCTTTAGATTGACTTTGGTCTGTGCGTGACAGGTAGACTGAAATGCCAAATTGCACCTACTCCTGAAACAGACAGGTTGGAGAAGAGCCTGGCTGTGACACTAGCTCTGAGGTTCCTGGGCAGATTCTCAGGTCAAACTGCTTGGAAATGAAGAATTGCACAGTGCAACCACCCTGATTCCTGAGACCAGTGTCCGAGGTTCCTCTTCAGACTCCTGGTTATTGACACGTTCAGTCTGGGGGTGCTCCACACAATTTCTTAAGAGCTATAGATCTTTCCAAACTAACAGTCTCAAAACCATTTCTCTAATCTTATCTTTCATGGGAATCTGATGCCTTGTCATTATAAGGCTTTGGAAAACCCTTTCTGTCTTCTCTCTCTTTAGAAGTTATTTCTTGCACTTTGTGATGACTTGTGTTCTGTTCAGAAAGCAGCCATTCTCATGAGTGGAATTTATACATGTCAAGGCTCTTCAGGTACCTCAGCAGTAAACACAACAGCAGACTGTCCACCAGCTGGTCTGTTCCAGCAGCTGAGGCCACAAGAGTTGCCAGACACCAAAACCCAATATTTGAATCTTGGAGCAAATGATTCATTAGGCTGTTGAAGCTAAGTAGCCTGGGAAACCAATTAACAAATTAGTGTTAACATTCTGTGTAGAAACAGTCTTGGGAACTGTCATCATTATTCCTTCTGTGGAATGACAGTAACTGGTATTGGGTAGCAGGCAGTCTGCATACCCCAGAACTGACGAGGAAGTTTTGAAACCTGCATGTACTATCAGAAGATTGTCCAGGGTCAGATTTTTGTGATGTTTTGTTTTCAGTGAATTAGCTTTTTGAGGCAAAAAGAAAAGCCATAAGGTATTTCTCAACTATTTCTTCTGTCGCTATTCCCAGTGCTTCTTTCACATGAAAGAGGCACCAGACAAAAGAGATGCATCAAATAGTAACATTTTTTGTTAGATTTTTTTTTTTGCCTGAAAAGAATACAAATTGTTGGTAGATGAAGCCCAGAAAACATGGTTCAAGTTCTTTTAACTTAAACATAGCACAGTAAAGAGGGCTTTAATAGCAGATGAAGAAGGGAAAACCAAACAGGAATGGAGCTAAAATGACTTGATACATACAGATATATATGAATGAGACTGATACTCTTCTGCAACAAAAAATGGATAGCATTGTGAAAGAACCAAGGAGGCACATACATTTGGAGAGTTAGGGTAGATTTGATGCCATTTCCAAAAATGGTCTGTGAGATCCAAAGGAAAGAACGGAGAGATTTTGTGGAGGTGCCCATGAGGCACAGAAGGACTGCATGGACATAGAAGAAAAGGATGAAGTCCAATCACAGAGAGAAATTCATATCCTTTTCACAAGATAGAGGTGACAGATACGTAAATACATTTTGATTGAAATAGAAATTATTTTGAATCAGCAGAGTCTGGCTGTTACAGAGAGCAGTAAAAATGGAAATGGGAAGTTCGGTGGCAGGTAATGGACATAGTGGCAAGCAGTGCCAAGGTACTGCAGGCTCTCTGCTCCCACAGCACATGCAGGAGCCAAAAGGTTTGCTCCAGTTTCTACTGGTGGAAGAGTGCCTGCCAAGGAAAGGTAAATGCCAGTGGAGTTATAAGGAACAAGTACCTTCTGCCTAGCTATCTGTCTTTTAAGAGTCCTCTGATGCACATTGTTGGCAAAAAGTAGCTGGCGTGATTTTGGTCAGGCTTTCCATACTGAGGTAATGACATCAATCTCCTTTGAGCTGAATCCTTATTTAAATTGTTTGCGGAGTTCAAGATGTTTTGACAATTCGTATTCTATCCACAAATCATCTTCATGTCATGTGTATAAAGACAAAAAAAACATTGCTTTCTTTGTTTAAAAGGAGGCTTTCTTTGTTCAGTCACCAAACAATCATTGTTTACACAGTGCGTAGTACGCAGTTGCCAGAAATACCTGAACTGCATGAAAAACTTAAAAGGATTTCCCTCAAAGTATGTGTACAAGCCATCTTGGACAATGTACCTTTTTAAAGGGTGGCTATTTCTTGAGCTGCTCAAGCTATTTCACATGTTTGGAATCCTGCTTTTGAGACCACAGAGAGATTTTTTTGCTTTCACTGTATGTGAAAAGTTGTACTCTCACTGCAAAAGGGATGCTTTTCCTGAGTCTTCACACCTTGTGAAGACACTGTCTTAATTAGATATTCCTAAATATCCCAAAGACACTCTCTACTCTCATCCTGCATTTTGTTAGGCTTTTTGGTTTTTTCTGTGCAATATAAAAGGTGCCAGGCCTGTGAGGGGCAAACAATATGTGCCCTGCTCATGACAGTGGGAGTTCAGACCTTGGACAGGCTCCAGTGGATGTATGGCCACACCACTGTCCTTTGAGAAGTGGTGCAGTGTTGCTGCTGCCTAACAGTTGACCCTCCTACACCAAATGCAGTAGCTGCAGTAAGAGGAGAAAATAAAATGCAGATTCTCCGAATAAACAAAAGAAACTCATCAATGTATTTTATCTGCCACTCCAGCAGGTGTTCAGAAAGTTCTTCTATTTATTTCTAACTTTGGCTGTCATTATGGATTGTCTTATGTCTACATAACCTCTTGAACCCAATGCTTGTTTTATAGACAAAAAAAGCAATACCATGCAGAAGAAGAGTTTTCTAAGGAAAGGCTGTCTTTAAGTGTCACCTCAGCTTTTTCAGTCTCTTCCATTTCAGCATCCTCTACAGTACCCTCCTATCTCTAGACACAAAGGGTAGCTTCACACTTTAGCTGAGTGATGATACTTATCTTCTAGTGATGATACTCAAACTGCTCCACAAACTTTTTTGTTGCAGGGCTCTGTGAAATGGCAGTTTACCAACAGCAGCATACCAAATGCATCCAAACAGCACGTATGTCTAACCAACAAAACAGTGATAACGAAAGACTTTTCAGAATGGTCTTTCTGTAACATGCAAGTAGCCTGGCTGCTCAAAAATATGCTTCTGCAGATTAGAAATACAAAGAAATATAATGAAAACAAAGATACTTTTCTCTGGTATGTTAAACTCAGGACTTTTAGATGGCTTGTTTAAGGATATGTCTGTAACTGCAGAGTCTTCAGTCAGGATGTGCATAAGGACATTGTTCACCAAAGACACAGAGTGTAGTCTGTAATAGTGTAAAGGATGCAATTTTGTCCTTTCTTTCTCAAATTTATAAGACTGCTCTGTCCTTTGTGATTTCAAAAGAGTGAGAGACGCCCCTTCATTATAATGAACCTTTCAAATTTCTTGGCCAGGGTATTCTGTTTTCCCTATTTCCGTTATAGTCAGGTCCTTTCATTAATACTTATTTAACACATTAACTGAATAGGCATTCTATTCATGCATACATATAAGTGAAGTAGAATCTGGTCTTTTAAATTTATAAATTAGATATAAAATAAATCATTTGGGTATCTGGCGTAATGGAAAATACTTGACTAATGTAATTTTAGCTCTGATTTGCTACAAAGCTCCCGGTTTGATATGTCATTCTTGATTCTTTTACTGGCCATGAAGAAACCAAATCTTTTGTTGTGAAAATGTGTAATATTTTTTATTCTGATACAATGAGAAGAAAATTTTCCCCATTAGTTTTAGGGGTTTTTATAGTGTTTAGTTATGATGATGTGGGGTGGGGTTGTACAATTTAAAAGATAGACTTTACCACAAAACTTAAGAGGAAAAACTCAAAAACTGCAGAAAAAATGAATGATAAAGTGGGAGGAAATGCTTTAGAAAAGTAGAGAAGAGTAAATGCAGAATGGAAGACAAATAAAACCCAAAATGCAAGTAGTATTTATCAAGAGGAGTCCATACCAGCTTAATCCAATACTTCACTACGAAAAAGTAAGAAAATGTCTTTTTGCACAGACATTAGATTTATTCTAGGTAGCTGTCAATAAAGTATTTGATACAGTGCCATAGAAATTGCTAGTTAAAATTGAAATGATGGAGCCTAATGAAAAATCTGTTTGGCAAACATGGTGGTTGAATGAACCCTGACAAATAATGCTGATGTGTAAATACAAGGATAAAAAGAAATAGCAGTGGAGTTCCTCAGAAATTAGGTTGGGGTTCTATTTTCTTATTTTTAGTAATTATTTTCATTATTGACAAAACAAAATTTGCTAATGAGCCAAGGTGTTGCCAACAGTAATCAGTATCTGGATATCCTACAGGACTGGATCAACTGGAAATTAATTAGAAAGAAGTTGAAAATTTAATAAAGCAAAGTGGAAAGTCATGTGCTAAAGAACAACAATCAAGTGTTTTCAGCATAAGCTAAAGGGCAATAGCAGGATGGGTACAAGTCTGTGTGGTAGATACAAGTATTAATGTGACACGGCTGTGAAAAATAAATGTGATCTTAGGACGTGTGGGAGAGATACTTGCTGTAGAGTTACAAGAGTAATGAGGCTAGGTAACATGCAAAGGACTCATCAGATCTTATCTGGAGTGTTGCATATAAATTTATCTGTCTGCAGTCAAGAAAGATGAATTCAGCAGGTCCAGAGCAAATAAATAAAGACCTAAGGATTTTAGAGAATGCTTGGTTGAATAGCCTGCTAAAATGTAAACTGAGATGAAATACGTCATCAGGAAAGAACTATGTAGGCAAAAGGAATTTGGCAGAAAAACAGGTGGATTAAGCTAGGTGAAAGTAAATGAGTAGACTGATATCAGGAAGATGTTCTAGACAAATATTTCAACAGTAAGGACAAAGAAAAAAAATTGCTTTTTAAGATAGAACTTGATCATCCAGTGAAAAGGGTTTTGTACTGTCTCTCTGTGCAAACACCACACCAGGCTTTTCTAGAGGTCTTTTCCAAGCCCTTATCCTACTTCGTGGTAAATAGTGGCTTTCCAAACTTTTCCATCAAAATCACAGATCTACAAAAAATTGGTTGCTGGATATTTTGTCTTTTTATGCACAAAAAGTAGTTTTCTATACAAAGTGCACATCTTTGTGGAAAAATTTCTTTTTTCCTTTAAAATATGACTATTTTTGGAAGAAAGACAAATATTTAGCTTTCGGATAAAATTTTCATTTGGGGCTTTTCAAAACAACCATAAATTTTGCTGAAGGAGAAAAAAAAGTCTCTACCAGGCTCTACTTTCTGGAAATTTTTTTGTTCAGTCCAACCTTTTCTTGGTACAAAGCAGATTTTAGTCCAAGTTCCAAAACTGGACCTGGATCTTCATTTTTTTACTAATCTAGGAGTATTTGTATTAGGAACCCTGTACTGGGCTCTTCTCCAGAAACAGGAGGAAATGAAACATTAAGGCTTGTACTAAAGGATGATTAAGAAATAAATGAAAGAGATACCTACTCTTGGTAAAGGGAGAGGGGGAGATATTGCATTAATGTAGTAAAAAGATTGAACACTAATTTTGTATTATTTTAAATGCTGGAATAGGGCGAAGTACATATATTACGGATTCTTAGTCACACACTAAGTTACATCTTGAGGTTGTTTTGATTGTTAAATTTTTCTGTCTTTAGGCTAGAATGCTGTTTGCATCATGGGGTTTTTTTCAGCACTGTAGGGAGAAGGCTGAACCTCAGCATATTTTAGAAATTCAGAACATTGTTCTGTCAAAACTTTGAGTATCCATCAGCCTAATGGGATTAACATAAGGGAAGAATTTTAGACAGAAAGATGAGATTGCAGAGTAGGGGCTTGAATTCTATTGCTTAGCCCAAGTCTACCAAGGAGATGTGAAAGGAGAAACTTCAGTGTAATCAAACTTTTAAAAACTCTAAAATTGCTCTCCCCGTTAAGAGAAAAATTCAACTGCATAAGGTAGTAAGTGAAGCCTAATTGTCTAGTGCAATGTGATCTGAATGACACTAATCAGAGACGGATTATTAAAGCTTGTATGAGGAATTTTACCATGTAACAGGAGGGTGAAAGAAATACATGTTGACAAAACAAGTCCCTGTAATCCACAGAAATGTTCCATAGGCAAGATCAGTACCACTCGCTTCAGGTGCCCCAGTTAAGCAGAAAACATCTGAAAAGTAGGGAAAGTCAGAGCAGTTGTAACACAGGCTGCCAGCGTTAGTCGATGGGGAAAGACAGTCATTCAGATCATCAGGCATCTTGTCTACAAAAGGAAATAAAGGGAGCAGATGTGTGCTTTGTCTTTCTCTAGAGATTATGCCTTTGATGCTGTCTTTTTTGTTGAGATGAGCTACCTGGTTTGAAAGTTGTTAGAAATAGATGGCTAGGAAATGACAGCCAGATTTATGGCTGCATAATGGCTCAGCTTCAAGAGGATACATGGAGGATGCGTTTGAGCAGAAATGGTTGAGGAGATTCTGGCAGATTGTACAGCCAGGAGTCGTAAAAACCCTCTCAGGCCTGGGAACCCACATTTCCCACTTCCTGGGAAAGTGCATTTATTCTTGCGGTATTGCACAAAAGATGGGTATTACCAGCTGTGGCTTTCGATAGCTGTAATAAAGTGCCTGTATGTCCTAGATGCTTACATTTTTCTGGAAAAATATATGTCTGTGGGCTGGATCTTGCTCCATATTTCCTGAATCATTCTTTTACAGTTGCCAACTAAGCCTTGAGAATCTAACTCTGAACTCTCTTGCTCCAATTCTCTACAGTTGTTGAGAGTCATTGGGTTTGTGTAGCTATAGTGGATGTTAAGGAAGCTCAGACTGGAATTATTGAACCCTCAAGATAAACTGACAATTGCTTTGTCAGCCTTAGTCCTGCATTTGTGGCCCAGCCCTGTTCGCCTTGAGATCAATGACAACAGTCCCATTGGCTTCAGCTGAGAACACAATTAAGCACTTGGCTGTGAAACCACATAAATACTGCTCAAACCTAAAATAGTTGACTGGGTTTATGATAATCAGAAAAATTATGGCACAGACTCCTCCTTTTTTATGTTACAGTGTGGGGAACCTCACATTTTGAGGAATGATACGCGCTAACTAAATATGCCACCAACTGGTTAGCCAAGTCTCCCAAACAGAAATGCCAGTTCAGCTTTTCCCCAGTTGCAATGTTTTTTTGGGCTGGAAACTTAGAAATTAATCCTAAGAGATGTGATTTCACTGCTTTAATATATACTGGTTTTAATGTAATTGTGCAGAATGATTAATGAGAGGCAAATGTCAAAATACCAGACAGAAACTGACTCACCAGTCATAAGATTTAATATTAAGGTCATGCTATGGAAATACAATGATCCTCAGTCTTTGTTATCTTGCATCTTATGTAGTGAATTACTTTGGAGCAAAATGGAATGGATGTAATGTCAATTTTTCCAAATTTGATGGTATTTTGTGTATTCCTTCCACAGTTAGCAATGACACAGGGCACAAAGCAGTTAGAACAGGACAAGAGCCCAGAACAAAGGAACAAGCTCAGAATGTCTTAGAAGATGATTGAGAATTGTCTGCAGAGATTTTAAGGTTTACTTCTTTTTTTTCTTTTTGATGCATTGAAATGTGGTTCTATCCAAATAGAGCAACAACAAGAGTGTGCACAGAGTGCATGCTTTCCCTTCCTAATTGTTCCACTTTTCCTGCTTTTTCTTAATGTATTTGCATATGCCAAGTGGTAACTAACCTTTAATGTTCATGTTCTTTGCCTGAAAACAGCTTTCATCACAGAGCTTTGATTGCATAGACTGCTCTAAAGTAAATGAGCTCCAAATTACATTGTGCTTGAACTAGCCACAGGTAGTCACTAGAAGTATTTCAGTCCACAGTTGTACCAGAATACATGAAAGATTGTGAGATCAAATGCTAACACCAGCTTTCGTGCAATACGCAGTTTCGATGTTGCTGTTACTAATTTACTTCTCTACTACTGAAAGAGCTCCCAGCTCACACATCCTGTTAGTCTTTGCTGCATTTTTGTCCTAGTCATCACCCTATGCTGCTGACTTGCATTTTGGTTGTAGTATAATGATGAATTACAGGGCTCAGATTCAAAGTGTCATCTACTTGTGTTCTCAATGTTTATTGTTTTGTCATCTGGCCTTTCTGAACTGTTGTCTAGCCACCTGGCTGGACATTTGATAGCATATGGTAGTAATTTCATTCTTTTTCTCAACAGATTATTAAGTTCATTTGCCAAGTCTCACTTGTCAAGCCATAATGTTAGCTTATCTGGGGAGTGCAATTTTTGGTCAATATCTGGATTTCAAAATACCCAGAGGCTATGGTTTTGACTGCAGTACCCGCAGCAACTTCATTACTACTTCATTTTTAGTATATAGCCTATAGAGATCACTTACTTGACTGAATTCAAGACGAAATGCTTTCTGTTATTTTATAAAGAATTACGTGTTTCTGAAAATAAATGGTGTATTTTCCTATTTTCTTGTAGCTACTCTGAAGTACAAAAGGGTTTGCATTCTGCCAAGGGCTGAGTGCATTGATTATGTTAACGCTGATGGGAAGAATGATGCAGATGTGGCACTGCAGAAACAATGCGTAAGGGAATAATCAGATTCAAGGAGGTAGCACAAAGTTGAGGAAATAGATGGCTGTTCATGCAATAATAAAATGCAATAAACATTCGTGGTGTGATGAGGTATGGAAAGGTCTGTAAGATGATACCTGATAATCTGTCACTTTCTGTGGAGTGTGACACCCCTTGGGTTAAAGGATAAGTGATGTCTTTGGGTAAGGTGTAGATACTGGTGTCATTTTCAGTTGTGGTAGGAGATACATAAGCAAGAATGCCACTGCTCTGGTTTTCAGCAAGAAGAATTACATGCATAAGAGGAAGCTTAATAAAAGGCATAGTCAAAGGGTGAAGCTCTGGCAAGCAGCAAAGAGGCTATTTAAAGAAAACATATAGGAGTTCAGGGCAAGTGTACCCCATTTTAGAGACAAAAGAAATCCAGCATGGCTGAACAGACGGGTAAGGGAGATTATTAGAAGAAAGAAAGAACCTTTCCAAAGCTGAAAACGTGCCAAATGAGGGAAACCAGAAAAATCATAAAACTCTACACACTACATGTGGAAAAGCAGAATAGGACAGGAGATTCACTTCCCGATGACACCAGTACTAATAGTAAAGTCTTTCTCAAATACATCAGAAGCAGCAAGTCTACTGGAGTGTCAGTACAACTAATCGAGGATCAAGGTGCATCAGCACTTTAAAAAAAGCTAAGCCATAGAAGAAAACCAAGGTGGATTCTTTGCACCTGTGATCAGAGTGAAGGAGTCCAAAGAGCTCACATTGGCAGAGCCTTGCTTATAAGTGGTGTTTCAGAAAAATCTCTCTGTAGTGAACATTTTGGTAGAAGTTATGGAACAAAATGACAAAAAGAGCAGTAACTGCCAGATCTGAAAGTATGCCCAAAGGATCCTAAAGGAATTCCCAAGTGAAAGAGCTTAGCTGCTAACAATAGTGTTCAATTTCTCACTTAAATCTGTGGTGCAGAAGATTGGCAGTGAGTTAATATTGTGCAATTTTTTAAGTGATAGTCCAGGGGACATGTGTGGGTGGCATAAAGAGGAATAATTAAGGATTGCTGGTACTCTCAATGAAAAGACTAGCTAGGACATGAAATTAAACTACCAAGCTGCTTTTTTTCACAGAATACGCAGACAATGCATAGACTTATCCATAAGATGCTGGAGTTCCTGAAAGTTTATACAGGTTAAACATTGAACAAATCAATGTCAGAAGACCCCACAGATGGTTAAGTACAATGATGTCTGCTGTCTTGGGAAATACTTTAAATGCAAGTTGCTGGATTCTAGAATACTTACTGAAGACAACTGCCTTTGTCCTGTTTTTACACTCTTCTCTACATGTTGTTTGCTGCCGTCAGAGATAAGGTATTGGATTAGTATGAAAGTCTTGATGGTGTTAGGTTTTACATTCCAGAAGTTTTAATAAATGAATGTGTCTTTGCTGGTTCTTCTGCAGGTAGTTAACAGGAAAAGGGCAAATTCCTTCTCCAGAATCATCCTCAGTAACTCGCAGCTGTGCAGGATCTGGAGTAGAAGCAATTCCCTGGGAGATGAACAAATGAAGCAAACAATCCCTGTTTATTTAACTCCTTTACAGCTCTACCCAAAATGTGTAAGAAGAAACCGAAAGATAAAGAAACAAAGCACAGGAAAAGGGCATGCAGCATCAAAACTCCACCTTTTAGTTCTTTTTTTTTTTTTTTCACATTAGTTTTAATTTGCTGTTAGGATTTTCACACATTTTGCATAAGTGTATACTCATTAGTAAATACCTTGTTTACTAGTTTAAAGTGCACATTTATTTCTTGCTGTCAGGCAAGATTATTAATAATTTTTTTATGAAAATATATATGATTTTTTAGTTTGCTTAAGCACTTTTTGGTGTCCACTTAATTGTAAGGAAATGGAAAACTGAAATCATATCAACCTCAAAAAAATTTATTAAAGGGCAGAAAGAGCAACTAGCAATATGTATTAGCCAAGTCCATGGTACACTGTGTTCCCAAACTAGCAAGCACAGAAAGATCCATTTAGATTGATATTTTATTTGGCAAATAAATTTCTTCTTTCACCACTTACTCCATAAATTAATCAGGTACAGCATACCTCATACAGTCTAGGAGTCCCCTCATCCTTGAAGCTTAAAATAATATTCACATCATGGTTCCAAAGACTTGCAGCATATTAGGAATGACCCACAGAATTTCACTACTCCCAAAACAAAATTTGCGTTAACAATCAGTTACTGTCTGCAGCACGGCTCGCCTGTCTCAGAGGTAGAACTGAGAGGTCTTCCAAGATGGTCTTTATTAGCTCTTGGCAGCATAAATGTGATATTCCTGTGGCATATCATGTTCTAAGACAAACAAATGCAAGGAATGTCCACTTAAAACAAGCCCTGACACATTACAAAGTCATGGAACAAAAAGCTGGCAGAATGTAAGTAAAAAAAACCAATATACTTCTCTAAAGGAAAACCAATACACTGTTCTGCAAAAGGACATGGAGAAGAAAAGATTGATACTCTGAGGTGTAACGCTACAGGCAAAAACACATCCTCAGCTGCTTTCTGTTACCAATAAATGGGAAGTAACTGACTTAAACAACACCAATTAGTTATTTGGGAACATGTAGTTTTCTACAGCCATGGATAAGTAACTTGATTGAAAGAACCGATTGCATCCATATTTGTATAGGAACCCAGGATACTTCTTCACAGAGTTTAAAACTGGTCAGAAGTTTGAGCTGGCATGGCTACTGCAGCAAAATTGATATGGGGTGTCTTGGAAAAAAATGTGCACACAGAAAAGGCTGTTTACTTCCTTGAAACTCATTAGGCATGTATGGATGTGGTGACAGTATGGCTGGCTTTGATTGTATTGTTTCTAAAGATTAACCTGATCTCTCTCACAGTTAAGTAAGTTGTGGCTTTTGCTTTTTTTTTTTTTCTAAATCAATAAAAATCTGGCAAAGGCTAAGTTTAAGAAATTGCCCAAAAGATGGCTAAAAGGAAAATTTTAAGAAGAAACAGTCCTATAAGCCACAACGCCCATTGCTAGTGGACAAAAGAAAAGCGTATTTCAGAAATTTCTGTATCCTGGTATTTGCAGACTGCCCTGATGAGGGGGTTGCCAGCTGCCAGCTGTTGTTCATTTTCCTGGAAGACTGCGATTTCCGAAAGCATGCGTCAATGTGTTTCTAGACTTCAGATATGATTTTAGAATCCAATCCTAAAAGCATGCTGCTAGATGAAAACTAAGGAGCCTTAACACCACAAGGCTGGATTGGGTCCCAATACACATGCTCAAACTGTTTAGTTAACTCCAAATATTTATACCTATAAAATGTATTTCAGTAACAAGATGTGTATTATTTAGTAAAGTTTTCTCTGGAATTACTCAGAAACAGAAATATAAATTAGTTTCCTGCAAGGTCAGGATTGCTAAGGTGAATACATATCCTTGTTTATTATTCCTGTTCCAAACTGCTTCATTCTTCTATAATAACTTTCTCTGAAAGAAAAATCTAATTTCCAGATCCTTCCTACTGAATTATAAACAAATCAGACAAACATCTATAAACCAGCTCCATCTAGAAACAGAAGATGGAGAATTTATCCCCCAGATTTTAAAACATGTAGTTGGGTACCAGGTCAAAGAAAATTAAATACATCCCTGAATGCCAGCACAGGTCTTTATTTCCAATTCCTCATTCCAGATGAAGTGAAAATAGTCCAGATACTCTGTTTGAAGGCTTTTTTACCGATGCTCTATTATGGGACCAAATATTAGGTACTGGATGGCTTTCATGCCTTTCTATCTGATCTGCACTCATCTACTTCAAATAAAGTTATGACAGAATGTGTACAGCAAAATTTTAAGTTTTTTGCAATTTGAGCTATAGTGCTCCAACTATTTAATTAATATAAGAAGGCAGTGTACCCCTTTAAAACATTGTGTTTGTCTAAAAATAAGTCTGACTATAAAGTGATAAAGTTCATGTTTTTTTCTGTGCTTTTGTGTGCAATACGTCTCATAAGAAAGTTTAAGAAGTGCCTCCAGATTGGTACTGAATACACTGAGCACTCCGTAGGGAATGCCTACCATAGCAGAAGATAGCAGTCCCAGGAGAATTTGGTTTTTACTTTGATTTCTGATTATCCTTTTTAGCTGTTGGGTTTTCTCCTTGAAATCTGACAGTCTATATACCTATGCATGGACTTCTGCCTTGCCAGAAGTTTTGATCAAGTCATTCTTATTTCTAAACACCTAAAATGCAACTTCTTTGTCTATTACATCAAATACAGACTTTTATACCACTTACAGGGCTCTGTACAGATCTTTTTGACTCTTAGTTGTTCTTACTCATCATGAGTCAAACTGTGCAACATCAGTTCTCTTTGTCCCCAGTCACAAACATCTCTCTGGTGATTTCTCAAACACCTGTCTATTGCTTTTTCCTGTCCCTATCCATTAATCACTAGTATTATGAAGTAATAACAGTCTCTCCCTACTGCCTATGAAAGAATGTGAGGAATTGTCCTATCTCAGAAGAATTGCAATTGCCAGCATTATGCGTGAGAACAGCTGAAACCAGCCTTTAGAAAAAACTGAGGGGTACATCTATGACCTAAGGCTCCTCTGTCACTCCAGCATGTGCACTGGACCCCAGGGTCTCAGCCAGATACTTCTTCATTTGGATCCCCCTTCGGTACAGTCCACTGAGAGGAAAAATTATGATTTTTATCAAAAGCCTTGCAATTAAGAGTATCCAGTCAGTCTGCAGGAGAGCAGAGTTCTTTACGTAACGGCTCATAAGCCCATCTCTCAGAAAATGTTCTGTGAGGGAGTATTTGTCATTTCTCGTGCTGAAGCTGTGTGTCTGTGCATGATATTCACAAGACCCCAGCCTGCCCAAAACAGCAGCAAAACTGAAGTTACTCAAACAGATGATGTGGCTTTCCTGAGGTCAGTCCATAGGCCAAGGGCTGAATTCCACTTTCCCAAGCCTGAAGGCAGCATATGGCTTCCTAGGCTGCAGAAAATTAAGAGATACACTTCTTGAAATTTCCTTGAGATTAAATTGTGCTGAAAATTTAATCTTAAGCATGAACAAATGAGATTATTTCCAAACAAACCAGTTCTCTTTTGTGTATATTACAATTGGTAATTAAGCAAAAAAGTAAACTTTTCTTTTAGGAGTTTCCAAAATGGGGGTATCTCATGAGCATCTCTCATGTACTGCCTTTTATTTCTTTACTTCAGTGTATATACATAGCCACACATGTGAATGAACTTGGTATGTAAGATATCTTCCACTTCCCACCCCAGACAGTAAAATATCTTCCACTTCCCACCCCAGATAGTAAAATATCTTCCATCACTTCCTGCCCCAAAATGCATGAAGATGCGAAAACAAGCTGTATTAAAATAACTAGATGAAAAAAGATCACATAAATTTGTTGAAATACTGTGTCAACATGACTTCTGATGAAGGATATCAGCTGACCTCCAAATAGTAATAAAAATTATTTTCGTAGTTCCACTTTGTGGAGTTTTACCCTGAATTTTTCATTTTAGTCCTGTATTTATATACACATTTCTTTATAATATTTTTCATTTGGTGAAAGTAGAGAGAAACATCTGTTCAGTTATAGCCTGTAAAGCATATGTCAACTGAGGTCTCAGCCTTTTAAGTAAGAAAACTCATCTTTCATGAACTCACATACTAAGATTTAAGGTGCATGGATTAACTGGAGATATTTGGCTGCAAATTTGAATATCTGTCTTAAAGTTGGTCTGCAAAAAATTGCATCTGGTTTCCTAAGGCTGTGAGCCCTTTGTGATCACACTGCTGATATCTGCTATCTACAATTGTAAAAAATGGGGATTTGGGTAGAATATTGTTTGGGGGGTTTCTTTTTTCCTCCTGTAACTTAACTTCCCCCCCCCCCATAACTATCACTCTTATCTTGGTTTGTAGAATCATTATTTTGAGAAAACAAAGATGTTTGTTGTAATCTGTTAATATCTTTTTTTAAATGTGATAACTGACAAATATTTTTAAAAAAGGTTTGTTTAGTTCCTGAAGTAACAAATAATAAAAACCTATGAAACCCCAGAACATTTTCATTAGCATGAGAGAAAATCCTTTCTATTCTGGACAGCTCTAGTTTCACTGCCTTTGGTCTCAGGGTGTCACTTCTGATCTAGGATATGTCGCTATTCCACTAATCTTTCCAGACAGACTTTATAGTTTGCTCATATTAGTATAAAAGGGATATAGCTTTTTCTGTTGTTGCAACCTCATTAAATCCTGTATACTACAGAGGGGAAATTGTATTTTAGCTCGTGTTATCTAGCGAAACAAATCCTACAGGAAGAGCTGAGATTTTCTATAAGCATGTCATGTAACTGATTCAATTGCTTAAAAACTTGCTACTGAAACAGGTACCAAATATTCCAAAATACAAATCTTCTATTCTAGAGAAAAATATAGGCTCCTGCAATTTTAAAATCTATATAGAATCAACCACAAAAGAAGCACAAACAAACATAATTGCAGGACCAATGGAAGAAAACAAGGGGTTTTGGGGATTTGTGTTTAGCTTTAAGTGAGAAAATTGGTGGAGGGAACTTACATGGAGGAGAAATCTTGAGGGAGGAGTGCATTCATCAGTGCCTAATAGTGAAGCTCTCACTGACATTTTTCCCATGATCAGAATATTTCTAACATTTCTGTGTTCCATGAGTTCTCTTCTTTGTAGCAATGCCTGATCTAGTACTTCATTCTTCCTCTGTGTGAGGGTTGATAGACTGATGGGATCCTTCCCTTTTTGGTTCAGCTATTTTCGTAAAATTTCTGGCAACTTAATATCTCTCTTTCCATAGTAACTAAGGTGGTATGGCTTGGGTGGGCGGTGTTTGTGCTTGAATGCCAAAAAATCTGTCCTTAGTATGCCATACGATATACAAAAGTCCACTGTAAAAGAAAAAATGGAATTAATCAAAAATATTTTTCTGGATATCAGCTTTTTATGTGACAGCATTGTTTCATACTGCTCTAAGAATGCATGTCCTCAGGTTTAGATTTATTTTCAGCACCTACATTAGTTATATGATCCTAATGATGACAATAGTGACTCAAAATCTGCATAGCCTTTACTTTCAGGCCCTTCCCCCTGGTTTCATACATGACGGACTGAGACATAAATAGATAAAACAACAAAATAAGAAGTTACTAGAATAGCAATAAAAGGAAAAAGCTGTTGTGTGGGGAATAGAAAGTACAAAACTACAATCCCCAAAACTCTAGTTCAACCACTTCTTATTGCTGGAGGGGTGAAAACCTTGCATATAGCTGCATTCCTGATTATGAGCTTCCCTGCTGCACCATGCTTTGCTGCTGCAAATGTCCTGTAGCATCTTAGGTTTTAACAGAGTTAAGTAGCTTGTGGAGAGCCAAAAGCCATTCCAGACTTGCAAATTATACGTATCTTCATCTGTTGCCCCCATAGTTGGGAAGCTGAAAAAAATACCCAGTAAATTAATCTATTTTGGCTGCTCTTTCTTTTAAAGCACCAGCAGAAGTTCCTCCTTTTACTCAGCAGCTTATTATTTTTGAAAGATAGCCCTGAGCCCCAAAATGCTGCTTATGTGTTTTACTTAGACAGCTTTCAGCTATGATGCATGAGCAGTGTTCAGGGCAGTGGCTGAAACACAGGACCCCTTCTTCCCAGCTGTTAGCTTGCCATATCAGACTCGAGTTTAAGGACTTTGTTTCTTACCCCATGAATCCCTACTTTATGCAAAGCAATAGCGCTTCACTAGGGGAGCAAAGAATTCTCAGGGTATATGATAGCTGATAGTTGCTAATTAGTGCACTTCTAGAGATGCAAAAGCAAGAAGAGGAAGGAACTATATTTGGCTCTCAGAGATAACAATGGAAGTGAACACGGAAACAGCTGTAAAAATCATTTGTATTGCCCAAGTAATTTTTAAAGAGTTTTCATAGTGATAGAACTAGCTGGACTATTTCTGTCTTAAGAGAGGCACCTTTCTGCAGCCCTGAGCAATGACTTAGCACGAGGTAGAGTTCAAACTGCACTTAGTACAGCCTTTCAGCTATTCCAGACAGTCCCTGCTTCACGTGTTGTCAGTTATGATCCTGTTTGTACTTTCTTTGTGCATTGGACAGATCTAGAACTTAATCTTTGTGTTCATGACTCCTACTTTGGAGACCAGGAGCATAAGTGAGGCACTACAAGGCTGAGCATCAGGTTATCTGTGCCTTTCCTGCAACTGGGACACAAATGATGTATTCAGAGTTATATACAAAGTATGTGATGAAGGAGGAAATTGAACATCTGCCTCCCAAATTCCGCATCAACATCAAGCTTCTCTCCTTTTTATTGATATCTTATTCAGAGGTAGAAAAAGTCCCTATAGCAGCATAAATTGCTTCATTGTTCAAGCAGAACGAGAAGCCTTCTGGCTGGTGGTCCTAGCACTGTCTCTACTGTGGCTGTGAACAGAGTATATTTGATTTGTAGTTATAACTGAAAAAATTGTATTAATAAAATCTAAGCTATTGTAGCCATAATTTTCCACATAATTTTGAATATAAATACTCACATGGAAAATATTTGGGCATTGCAACTGATATGTACTTTCTTTTCTTCAAGGATATATGACACTCCTTTTGAGAAGAATAAAGACACAATGCATCTTGGAAGCTGTAATTCAGCAAGGTAACCTGGCTCACGGAAAAGAACAAATGCAAAATGTACTTGAAAGGCATTTCCCCAGTAATTCTGTGTTGGCTTTTCCAAGTGGAACCCTACCCCTACCCTCAAATTCCTTTTCAGTGGAAAAAGTATTTTCTGACCAGTGCTAGTAACCATCTGCTAAGTAGTTTAAGAAACGGAGAGATATCTTTAAATAAAAAAAGATGGTGATATGATCGGATTTTCATAGAATCATAGAATAGTTAGGGTTGGAAAGGACCTTAAGATCATCAAGTTCCAGCCCCCCTGCCATGGGCAGGGAC
>WYDI02036824.1:0-13260 GCA_009867235.2 Psittacus erithacus | reverse complement strand
AAAGAAAAAGAAAAAGAAAAAGAAAAAGAAAAAGAAAAAGAAAAAGAAAAAGAAAAAGAAAAAGAAAAAGGAAAAAGGAAAAAGGACCATGCTTTTTAGCTAAAAAGGCTGTTTAAAAGGAATAAAGAATGAAGTTTTGTATCCAGAAAACTCTAGTTAATGGGAAGAGAATCTTGCACCAATGAAAAAAAAAAATAGAAAAAAAAAAATATCCATAGGCAAAACATCAACTTTTGCACTGGCTGTCATAGTCGGGTTTGGCACTGAACACTCCACTGGGAAGTGCTAGTTGTAGGTATGCTATGTCAGCATCTGCACCTGCCTTCTACCACAACTCCCAGCTGCTTCAGTGAAGAGAACAAAAGGCAATTCCCAAATTCAGCCGCTCAACAATCTTGAGATCTAAGAATAAAGAACATTCACCTTTTATGAGCTGGCACCAGCCTACGCACTATTTAAATTTTACTTTAGTCTGCTAGGATTTTTGTGAGTACTCTTCTGGGTCCTTCCATAGATGTGATTTCTCTCTTCCCTAGACTAAATTCCTGTACTAATAACTCAAGTGACCAACAACTCTTAGGAATATCTCATTTGGTTGGTTTGATTACATCAGAAAATTACTGACTGCTCTAAGAGATCATCTTAGCTCTTCAACTTTAAATATAATTACTAAATATTGAAAACACCTAGGTCAGCAGACCTTTTTGGCTTTGTGCATTGACTCCCATCTTTCTTTCCAATTTTCCTCTTTTGTAATTTCAAATGCCTGTGAGGGGATTTTTGTCAAAGTGTGTCAGTGGTAAAATCAGGGCACCAGCTTCTTAAATAAACAATCAGCCCCTAAGCCGTTCCAGAAAAAGGATGAGATTTCTTATACTTATGTCTTTTGTGAGTTAAGGTTTATTTAGGTTTTGAATCCCTCAAGGCAAGCATGCAATGTGTAAAGCAGAAGCTCATAAGAGAAAC
This sequence comes from Psittacus erithacus, assembly GCA_009867235.2. Classification (NCBI taxonomy): domain Eukaryota; kingdom Metazoa; phylum Chordata; class Aves; order Psittaciformes; family Psittacidae; genus Psittacus; species Psittacus erithacus. Next base: position 12,294 of record WYDI02036824.1, on the reverse strand, counting down.
ATTTTACTCCTATTGCTTACTGAGAAAGAACAAGGCATTTAAAAAGATCAGAATGCCACACTTCATTAAACAACATTAGCCTGCCTTGCCTAATAAGACTTCTCATTTATTTTTCATTCATTTGTACCTATTTTTAAAAGATAGCTTAGCTTCCATATAATTAAGATATTCGGAGACCAATGGTTTTTAATGCTCGTGCTCTAATAGGAATACCCAAATAGAAGGGAATTCTTCTTTTTTATTTTTCTTGTGAGTCTAAGAATGCACAGGCATTATTCAAAAATATTCTAGGCTGTGTAGTTAAATGCAACTGTTCTGGAAGAGACAACGAAGAATTAATAGAAGGAACTAATTTCTGTTAAAACATCTAGGATCTCACGTACTACAGGTTTTACTTAATTATCTATACATAGACACATGCAAATATATAAGCAATGTTAATTTTTCATATGAATGTGAAGGTTTTCAGAAGGATGCAGAGAAACTTGACACCAGAAACCCTTCTCTGTTTTAGACTGTTAAAAACATGACACTCACATTAATGGAATGGCTGGCTGAAGTTCACAAAGCTTGAAAACAACTCCAGACTTGTTTTCAAGCATTAGTAGCTTCTTATTGTCATGACATATGGGTCTGAAGTTGCTTCAAGTTGGAGGGTATTCAGAGACAGGATAGTACAGTAAGACAGAAAAGCAAAGATAGGCTATGGTTCTAGATCCGGACATCACTGAGTTCAAAAGCACTCGGATCCTAGCTGTGCATGAGTTCCTCTCTAAATAAATGAACGATAAGAAAGATTACTGAAACACCAATCTAGTTGAAATCCATATGTGAGATAAGCTGAACTAAAATATTTATTTGATTAGTGGGGTAAAATTCACGGGGGTGGGAGTGCGGGGGAGGCAGAGAGGAAATTAGGGTTCCATTGTGACTTCCAGCAGAAGAGCTGCATCTCTTACTGTGTTCAGTGGAAGTTAAGAGTGACCCCACCACAACCAAGGCACAAGTATATGTTACCTCGTGATCAGGAAAGTAACTTTTTTTTTTTCATTTTGTGGTAAATAAAGCAAATTGTATCTTGTGCAGGTTTGGTGCACTTATAAAGGAGCAGGGAACACAAGTGGTTCTGCAGGAAAGGAAAGCTATATCTATAATTTCATTTCCTTATTAAGGAATACCAAGATTTTCCAGAAGTTTCCCCAGGGTCTCTTGTGACCACTGACTAGCTCTATACTGTGAAAAACAGAAAGCAACTTTTTATGAAGTTCACCACAATTTGTTACTGCTCAGCAGGAACATAATCTGGACTTCTTGCAGTGCTGTAACCCAATTTAATTTCCCTGTCAGACTTCTTGATGAATGTGTCTATAGAGTTTTGAAGTGGGAGATAAAACTTTTACCACTGAAGGCAGAAAGTACTTTTCATTTGCTATCCAGGGGTTCAACCATCACCTGCGCAGCAGGGCTTCACTCATTCAGCTCTCTTGAACAACATATTTAAGCTTTATTCATTTAAAATCAAAACATAGAAATAAAACAAATAAAAACCTTGCATGGGCAAAAGCCTCCAATTCACAAGCACTCTGGAAATTGCAGACTGTACCCTTCAGTATGTTATTCCTCCATTCAGTATGTTATTCCTTCACTTTAACTCACAGCAATACTGACCTTAAATACTAGCCAAAGAAAAACTATTTAGCCAGGCTGCACCAAGGCTCTGAGTGTGATGAATGACCACACCCAAGAGGGGTGGGAAAGAAACACATGCCATCTGCACAGGGAAATGAAGAACTTCATAGCCCTCAATCACAACCAAATCAGAAATCCCACAGAACTTGATATAAACTCAAAGAGACCAGAAGTAGCACTAACATTTTTCAAAGGAAATAAATGAGTGGTTTAATGGATTACTAATGAGCACTTGCACTAAAAGATTCCCTGAAACAGAAATAGATGCATTTGCTCACAAAGTTTTCCTAATATATTCCCCTTTATAAGGGTGCTAAAAATATTTCAGCTCTTATTGCCACCTTGATCAAACTTGGAAAAAGTGCAACCAGACATACATGAAAATGGGAAAATCCCCTCTGGAAATATATTAAGGCATTTTAATAACAATAGGCTTATGATTATTCTTCCCATCTTGGCAAATACTGTTTTTCTAAGCTTAAATGCATGTAATGATATTGTGCTACTATTTCAAAATGAGTATTTAAAACTAGTATCATAAATACTTCGACCTTTTAAATTTTTTAAACTGAAACTTTAGAATTAAACTTTTGAAGATTTGTGATAGATTGAATAAGTGTTGATAATAAATTTGTTACAAGAGAAACATAGCTAAAGGCACCAGAACCTGACAAGAGCTGGAGGACAGAAATAGCTGGACACATATGTTTTATACCTTAAGTATCATATGTTGGTTATCATCCACCATTCTAATTCCAATGCAGAGTGAGCAGACATGACAGCCTAGTACTCTCTATGGAAGACAAGACTGACCAAAAACCAACATCAACATTACTGCAAGAGCTGTTCCCAGGCCCAGAGAAAACAACACTGTAAGCAGCCTGGAAAAGTGAAATAATGATGACTTTACCATCAGTACACTGATTAATAAGAACTCTAAGTGACTGGAAACACAACGTAAATGCAGAGACAAAGTGAAGAGCAACAGCATCGTGACAGGTATGTTAGCATCTATACATGCTATGAAAGCTTGTTTGGGAGGGCAACAAGCAAAGCTGCTGTAATCAAACCTAGAAAATCATTAAAAACATGATTCCGACATTAGCCTGTTCTCAGCCCACCACTTAGGATCAAAAATACACAATAAAGTAATAAGAACTAAACACATGTAATAATTTCTCAAAGCATTTTACTGGAAGGTGTATCACCTTCACAATCATCTGGTCACAACTTTAAAAAGAAAGAACAGATGACAAATTACATAAAGAAAATTCATTCTAGGCATTCGCTTTCAACACTATTACACGTTTTTTCTTATTCCTCCAAAATTCCCCATATCTTTAACTATTCTCTCAGAGCCCCTTCTAGCACTACATTATGGTATGTGAAAGACTAACATACAGTTTACTTTTCATTTTATCTGCATGACATTTTCTCTATTAGAAGCATAAAACCTGCCTGATGCAAGTTTATCTCAATATAGGACAGAACAGGATGCTGAAGATGAGTGTCCACTGTTCTGCAAGTACATCTGTGCATGCTATACTAACATTTGTGTTAGTATCAGTAGATTCATTTCCTTGGCGGGGGCAGAATTGTATGTCCCAATCTCAGGGTCAGAGTCACGATACCAACAGCTGAGATGTATGGGAACGCCATGTGTGCCATCTGAAGTAACAGCTGACCATGCTGAGCTACTGTTAGACTAGACAAATTCTCAGAAAATTGTGGGAGGTTCTGTTACGAGAAAAAGAGAAACAAATAAAAAAACTATGGAGTTACTGGGAAAAAAAAAAAACAACAACAACATGAAGAACAATTCTTATATTTATCTACTAAAGCAGAAAGCAAGGAACTGGCATCATAAGTAGAAATCACAGGATGGTCAATAGTTGTGGTCACTTCTATCTCCCCTCTTGCCAACTTGGCACATCAAGTAAAAGTCCATCACATGCTTACATACTGCACCCTTCTTTCTTTAGTAACATACACCAGTTTTTAAAATCACCATGTGGTGCCCCACTTCATGAAATTAACCCCTTTATGCAAGGAAGCATAAAGCAAAGAGAATCTAAAACACTGCTTCTTCAGCAATCAAGTAATTGCCTTCTGGAGTGGGAACTTTTTCAGAAGCCAAAGTTAGAGGTACTATATACGGAAATCAAGATTAGAGACCAAAAATAATCACGTGTTTCTATAGAAACAGTTATTAAAACAAAACAAAAACCCCAAAAAAACCAAAAACCAAACATTTACCCAGAAATCAGCAGAAAATGTACGCCTTATGCAGAGAACATCCTGACAAATGTATGGCAGATGCTCCAATTTTCAAAACAAAGCCAAACCTTCCAGAAGTTGAGTTCTTGCTGCGCAAGCATACTCACCCTTTACGATAACATTTTAGTGTTTCCATATAATATATCTGAGTGTGTATGTAAGGTGTTCCTCTTGTTCTCAAAAAAAGTTCAGTGCTTCTCACACCATATTTGCTTCTTCATGAAAATATTGCCAATATAGAATCCAGCATACCAACAGTTGGATGATTTTCAAACTAGTCTTCTTGAGACAGAAATAACACTGAAAAGATGGATAGGTCACTGGCTTCATTGTATGAGAGATGGCATTGCAAAACTGGAAAAACCTTGATCAATTTAGGTGTCTCAATAAACTTTGAACAGCAGTCAAGATTGAAAAGACTATGAAAAAGACTAGTTGCAAAAACAAGACAGCATTGATTAAAGTATTAAACGTGAGGTTTCTCTCTCATAATACCAAAGGGCAAAACTTAGTTAAAACTAAAGGCAAAAAGACAATATGAGATGGCAACTCCTCAGTTTTCTAGGGTAAACCGAATTAGGTATGTGTAACCTTTCTGCTCATAACACATACCATCCCTTCACCCCCTTCAACCTGGCCCTCTGCATATTGTTTTTGCCTTTGTCATTTCTAAAATACTTTGTCCTTCACACCTACTGAAGGTTTCCACTCTACAAATACAAACTTGCTCTTAATTCTCTTTCTCTAAAGTGCACTTCTCTGAGGAAGCCACCTCACAGCAGAATTGCACCTCACTAATTCCTCTCTTTATTATTTAGCTGTCTTAATGCTGAATCTGTTTAGCTTTCCTTATTTAGGTAAATGGGAACCAGCTCAGTACAAAGTATGTGTCCGGCACGAACCAGGACTATGAAGCAGCTCCTCATTCACAGATAGTGCTATTTCAGAAATGAAACATAAGTTTCTACTATGTAAGTGACTCATAAAATGTAATTTAACTAATGAAATCTTGCTAATCAGGATATACTTAATCTGAAGTGAGAATGGCCACACGGAATTGTATAGAGTGAAGGGGTAAATTAAAACAAATGTCATTATTTTAGCTCAAATGTTGACAAATACTCACTTTGGAACACTACTAAGCACATTTACAATGCCATAAAAACGATACTTGGTACCAAAAATATTACAAAAAAGTCTGCAACTTAAAATTAGATTTCTTTTTGCTATCAATTTTTTATAAGCATCTAAGTTACATTCAATCCAATAGATAAAACTTAGTGTACTATTTTCCCCACTTATATTTCAAAAGTGAAGAATTATCATAACATACTTAAAGCTCGGATGCAGTGAATCTGTATTTATGAAAAACACATTTCAGATTTGAGAAGCCTACAAAAGAAGTTTTCTGAAAGTAAATAGAGTACATTAACTAGTTCGATATCCATCAATATACGTGATACGTTTAGTATTTTTAATCTTTTCACATGGCAAGTACTGGTTAAAAACTTAGCAGGTTTATTACACTTCACATGGCTGGTTATTCCATAATTAAGACCAAATTAATGTTTTTGCTTTTGCAATGCCAACAGCTATCATAAGAAAAAGCTACATTACAAATTACCCTAACAGCAGGATTTTACAATAGATGAGCATGGGAGTCATTTATAATGCATTTGCTGCTATTAAAAAAAAAATAAACATTTACGGACTGCGTTAATTAATTTTACTGCTGAATTTGTAGTACTCCTTACTCTTTAAATAGAAGAAATATTGCAAGCATGGCAGTAAAGTCACACTTCAGTGCAGTCAAGGCTGACACATTTTAAAAACCTCTCTCATTCTCCAAAACACATGGAGCCTTTGGACATCTTGAGACCTACACGCACTAGGTTTAGTACTGATACCCTCCAATATACATGAATACAACAGAGCAGTTTAAGAAGGACATTTTCGTGTCAGAAATAAATTATCATATTTTGAGCATAGCATTTAAGTACAGCAGGTTAGCAGGCAACACATAGGAAAGTGTCTGTTAAGAGTAAAAAGTTTTACAATTAACAGAGTGAACTCTGTTCACCATGCCCATTAGAGAAAGGTTTCCTCATTTTCTTGAATTCCTTCAGCTCTCATGAATGCCGTCTAAGTCATTAGCTAAAGAATGAGATTCCTTGGCTTTCTCTACACAGAGCTATAGCCTTCACCTATTGGCATGAGAAGTCCTAGTTATTCATTAAGAACTCTTATTTACCACTTAGTTATACAGTAGTGAGAATTGTTTATAATGCCTCACCAAGTATGTCTGCACACTGTTGGTAATACTCAAGTTTGGTTGAAAGTTAATTTTGAATACAAACAAAACAGTTTTTATTACAGCCATGAAGTATTGGCCAATAAGCTTATCTGGCAGGAACCTAAAGTTCAGATCCCTGAACCATACTTTCTATTAGTTTTTAATTTTATGATTTAAAGACATCCAGTCAACTTTCTCCAAGATAACCATATTTCTGTTGTGCTACAAGGTAGAATGAGATCCTAACACAGACAAACAAAAATATCACTGCTTATCATTTCATAAAAAACATTACAAGACCAGAGCCGAGGCATTTTCTTTAATCAAAACACTAATTTCTTTCATTTACAAGTAGTTTAATTTTTTTCAGCCTACTTACCAATACCTTTTTCAAACACTGTCAGCGCCATTGAATATTTTCTAGCATTTCTTTTTTCTAGATGAGGGAAAGAATTTACTGCCAGCTTGCAGAGTGTGTGATTTTGTAAGTATCATTTCATGAGCACTAAAGACCACAAGAGACCTCATCACAGATTTAAAACCTTGGAGTCAACCTCTTGCTTGCTCTTTTCTGTTCAGTTTCATGCCTTGGAGAAGGATGTTGTATTAGAGCTCTAATGCTAAAGATTGTTTAGTTTGGATATAATGGTTCTAGGCAGAGTATTGCAGGTTTTGAGAGCTTAAGTGAGACCTTCGGCCTTGTACTGGCCTTAAACATATGGATCAAGTGTTTCTGAACTGCACCTGTACTGATGTTGCGCATATCCTTGTAAATGTTGACAGAAATAGACAAGTTTGCATCTAAACCAAAGATGTTGCTGTTACCAACACAAATACATTACATTGAATATATACAAATGTGAGGGCATGCTAGCATATTTTTAAATTACCATCTTCATGCAGTTTTTATTGAGTGTTCTAGCAGTTTGACTGCAACATACACTGCCTGAGGAGGACACTTCCTATTAAAAAAGGACACACACAAGTGCTCCTATGGTTAGATTACACAGCGGAGTGCTAGGAGAAACTGAAACTGGGGAACTTGCTGTGATCATGTTTCTGAGCTAACCATGGTTATAAATCAATTTTATAAGTCAATGTAACTAAACTAGTATCTGCTGCATTACCTCCCATTTGCTCAAGTGTGAATACATCTAGAGTCCTGCTCATGTGCCTAGAAGACTGATATATAGAAATACCCCATGAACCACCTGACAAAGTGAATTTAGAATTCAATCTAGCTTTCAGCATCACAGTACTACAGATGTAGATCCTGACTTGCTGCAAAGAAGCTGATCAACCCTGTAACTACGGTTAACAAACCAGAAGCAGATGGGTGACAGTGCAAGTGATAAAAACATTCAAAATGTCCAGGCACAATAAGCTGGCACCACTTGATCCTTCTAGGAGATGGTAATCAATGCTAATCTATGCATTAGTTATGAGGTGGTTTAATTCCAATAATAAACATTCTGTGGTTGATGAATTTTTCACAGCTGTTGTCTATATAGCTGTTTAATTAGAACATGCTGGCAGAGGCTCTTAATTCTTCATCAAATTGCCAACTCCAGTGCATTCCACTTTCTGCAAGGCAGGATGACAGTTGGTAGAGTGACCTGGGTGGCTGGGAAGGGGACCCGACATTGGCAAAGGATCAGTGCATTAGATGACAAGCCAAATTCCATCAACTTCCTAAAATACTAGCATACTGACAAACAGAAAGTGCTTTAACTGCTGGCACTACAGTCTTTGATTTTCTGTTACTGATGGGCACTGGATCTAACTGCACAGGAATGTCTACTTCATGCTACTGTTGTTCTCAGAGTAGAGCCAGCCAACCATAACCTACCAGGGAGGAAACGAAGTCAACAGCCTTAAAAAAAAAAAAATAAAAAAAATTGCTGCCAGAAGTTCTGACATTTGCTTTAAGTATTTGACCTTCTGAATCCATAAAACTCCTTTGCTGGAATATTCCATCAGGGAAGGGAATCCCTATCTTAGATATCATGTGACATATGCCTAACTGGGGCCTGAGCAATGGAGATTCCCAAATGAGTACAACACAGGAGGAACCAACACTACTCCCTCATCGAGGCATCTAAGACCTGACTCAAAGAATTACATCCAGAGTCCAGCAGGATGCTTATTTTCACTCACCCTGCACCTGCATCAAAAGTGCCCACAGAACTGCCAGTTGTGAATATAGCTCTGGTCCCATAATCCATTAAAAGCTGAGCTTTCCAAACTTACTCCACACATGCCACCAAGTAGGTTTTAGATGCTGTCAAGTTTGGCAGTATTCACACTGGTCACCTACAGATAGAGGAAACCTAATAACAGTTCCCTAACCTGGCTGGACATGTAGGATACTGACCTAAAAAGATAGCCCTGTTTAATCTACAGGTAGTTACAAAACTTCCAGTCATTAACCCCAGTTTTACTTTATAGGGCTGTTAGAGGCTAAACTCTTCACAGTACCAAGAAGTTCAGAAACTAGTCACAAAACTGGATGTCTGAAATCAGTTAAAATTCTTATAACAAATAAAATCACTTACTGTACTACAGCTGCAAGGAGAAGTTACCCTGCCAGCAGCATCTTTGATACTGAATGGCATGTTCATCTGTTCATAGTTATAATCATGTTGAAAAGTTTATGAAAAACTAAAGTATAACTGTTTAATAGTAATTTTTAACTTTTCAGTTCTGGGTGTTTAAATCTTAATTTGACACTAAAAAAATTTTGTGATCTAAACTAAACCTGCAAAAAGCATCCAAAAAAATTTTCCTACTTCAAAAAATAAATTTTTTACTCCATTTTTCAACAGCAAAATTACTTGTTAAAAAAAAAAAGTCATGATTTATTGCTCATTGAGTCATGCCAATATACAGAAAAATACCTGTTTAAAAGGACACTATTTTGGCACAAGAGACATAAGCATGAACAACTGAACTGCTGAAAATATAATTTGAAACATACTGGTTCAGTATAATCAGTACATTTGCCAGAACAGCAGGTTTAGTTTTTGTAAATGCGTTTACTCCTCAAACATTTTAAAGTAAACTCAGACAGCTTAGGAGCGGTCTTCTGATATGATTTGCTCTGAAGCTCCGTAAAGCATGTTCTCTGCTCCTGATAACCTTACCATTCTGATATAGAAAGGTGACCAAAAGTCAGTCTGCTACATTGTTTTGGTTTTTTGTTTGGGTTTTCTTGTTTTGTTTTGCGTTGGGATGTTTGTGTTGGCGGTGACTTTTTTTTCCTCCATGATAATTTTCCTCATCAGGTCACGTTGTCAATTCTAGAGGCAAGAGTCCCTGTTCTACTTGGCTACAAGAGCCTCCCACTCCCAGTCAGTGTGATATTACCCTGTGACCAAATACTCTACTCCACACAAAATGTCAGAATATCCTCATGGGTTATGGTTCTTTACATGTGGTAGATGCTTCAATATATGAATTAAATGAAACACTAGTCTCATCAATCCCTCACATTTTGTCCAAGACAGTGTCGTAATACCCTTATTTTAAAGGAAAGTAACCAATAACGGCAGAGTAGATGGCTGCCAGGAGTGGCTTAGATGTCTGTCTCCCTCCTTCTCTCATCCCTAAATCTAAAACAAACAAGACAAAAAATAAGATTTTAATCTTTGTGATTATTTTTTTAAATTACAGCAAAATGTCCTTTGGTTGCTTAGTAGTTCAATAACCCCAAAGCAGCTAAAGCAACTTTGCTCCTTCAGTTTTCTATTTGTTTCCAACAAAGAAAGACAAAATTCATATGATATGAAAAACCACAAAAGAGCCTGGCAAAATCTGCAAAAACTGACAGTGCCAAGTCTTATACCATGCTACTCAGCAGCTCTGCTGGATGCCTTGCTTGCAGCAATTCAAATTTCACAAGCAGTGACATGGAGTTTAACTTATCATTTGTCATAATCTTTTCCTAAAAGGATTGAGTTCACAATCTCTGGAGAGTGGCTTTCTGCAGCTGCATTCTCCGGTGAGCACTTTATTGAACTTAACAGAAAATTGAAAAGAAAGAGGCTTAAGACAACACAATTTTATTTATAATCAAAGAAGAGATAACAAAACTTCCCTGGGTTTAGCAATAGCAGGATGATTAGACAAAGTCATTTAGCATTTCACACCTGAATATAAACTGTACATATGAAAGCAGAGCCTAACCCTGCAGAGTTATTCCGTAAGTTTAACATCTATTCAGTGCAATCTGTTTGAATACTTCAATTTCTGAACAGTTGAGAAAAAAGAAAAAGAGGAAAGGAAACAAAAGAAAGCTGGGGGAAAAAAATCAAGAATGAAAACAAATTAAGGAGACCACTTATTTGATAGGAACTGATCCACCACAGGAAGCAAAAACTAGTTTCCTTGGTCACCAGGTATCCATTACAACATAAAGCATAACAAAGAAACCTGCGAGTACAATGCTGTACATGCTTCACAATTTTTCCATTAAGACCACAGGCTACAGTTCATTCTTATGTTTCCTATACTGTCCTTCACATCATTTAATACGCACCAGTATCTTCATATCACTAGTTGTGAGGCACTGTTTTGCACTTTCTCCTACATGAACTAGGAGATTACATACATCATCTGGCTTTCTTAAATGACTTAGTAGACAGTGCACTGTATTTAAATTGAGTCTTGATACCAAAGAAATAACCACTTAAAAAATTAAAATTTAAAATCTACGCTAGGTAGATAATTCAAAATATCATACTTCATACTACTTCTGCTGTTCTGTACCTCCTCCATAAACACAGATTTCAGAACTCTCATGAATTGTGGGGTGGTGATTATTCAGTAGATTTTGAAATCAGAATTTCCCATACGCCTGCTGTTGCCTTTTAAATCTACAACCTGATCACCTGTCCAGAAACAATTGGTTTTGCCAGAATACCAGGTTTTCTGCATAAATCAGTGGGTAGGAGTCAAATTTTTCCAGCAGTCATTGCTATACAAATGTGTCTTGATATTTACTTTTTCTAGCTAGAGAAGCACATAAGTATCATAGATAGTGACAGCTCTCAAATAAGCAAGAGCCTTAACTCCCCAGAGATACCAGTTACTGCTGTGTGTCACAGTCCCAGGAGAGCCTAGGGACCAACACCCACCCTCACCTTTCCTGGGCTGGTGCTAGAAGCAGCAGCAACATCAGTTTCCCCCAGGATAGGATTTCTCACGCCACTTAGGGCCATTTTGTCACCCTGCTGCATAGCATAAGCCAGAATCATGTTACTTGCCACGTACTATTCAAAAGCATGTCATTCCTTATATCCTTGTATCTCCTTATTTATTTAATATTCTCACTACTCATGCAAGCCAAATTTAGTGCTGATGAAAGGCAGGAGGAAATAATAGTCTGCGTATGCTATGTATCACTGCAGAATAGTTAGATGTTGATACTGTCTTCACAGATGAAGCAAGGTATAACACATGGGAAGTCACTCTGTTGTTTGTTTGGTTTTTTTGCATCAAGATAAATAAAGGTCACAGCATTTAAATTTTTAATGCAGTCAGGCTCTTTCCTACGTAATACAACTTTGTCTCCACTGAAGCATGAACTTTCTCCTCACAAAGCACATTATTACAAAATAATGTAAATTATAGCATTACATACAATTTGCAGAGAAGTTCAGGAAAAAATAAAAATAAAAATAAAAATTAAAAAAAAAAAAAAACAAACCAAACCAACAAACAAAAAAAACAAACAAAAAACAAAGCAAACATGAAAAAGCCCCTTCTCTTGCACATCTCCTGTAACACATTTGGGACTAGAGGCAGAATTTTGAAGTCTTCTTACTGTAGCCATTGGAAAACAGAGCTGGAGCCAGCTTTGGTGCTCTGACCTGGCTTTTTTTTTGTTTTCATAGAACCATAGAATAGTTAGGGTTGAAAAGATCCTCAAGATCATCTAGTTCCAATCCCCCTGCCACAGGCAGGGACACCTCACACTAAACCATGCCACCCAAGGCTCTGTCCAACCTGGCCTTGAACACCGTCAGGGATGGAGC
>WYDI02036823.1:0-107041 GCA_009867235.2 Psittacus erithacus | reverse complement strand
AAAGAAAAGAAAAGAAAAGAAAAGAAAAGAAAAGAAAAGAAAAGAAAAGAAAAGAAAAAAGAAAAGAAAAGAAAAGAGAAAAGAAAAAGCTGCCAGATTTTTATCTCACTCATGAGGAAAGCTTAAAGCTTAAATGTGGGGGTAGAGAACTTTAAGGGCAAAGCATTTAATTGTTGACTTTATGCAATAGAACAGTGTAAAGAAGAGGAAGAATTCAAAAGCCAGAAGGAGAACAAGCCAAGGAAGGTATTATAAAGGATCAAAAACACCCCAGGTGAATAAACCCTAAGTTTTTCTTATGAGGTGGAGAGAAAGTGGTACAGTTCCATATGTAGCCTATGGGGTGATTTTGGCTAGTGCTGGGAGAAGTGTCACAGCCTTACACAGGTTAGTCACTTGGTGCACTAAATACCATGGGTAAGAGGCCTGGTGCTGAGGCATGGTTGTGTGGAATACCTAACCAAACACAGCACCTTCCAGTGCAAAAGCTTGTCTGTAAAGGCACAGAGGTATGACCTTGCATGTGTTGTGTTTCTTTCACTGGAGCAGTTAATTTGACCTAGTAGAGCAAACTTCTCTCTGCATGGTTTAAGTGAGTTTATGGCTCATAGCGCTTCGAATCTGCATTGTACTTTGGCAAAGCCAAAACACTTAAGCTGCTAAGGTCTATCAGGACTTCCCTACTGTACAGACTGTTAACAAAACATAAGCAAATCAAAATCTGGAATATACTTTCACCCTGCTATTAGTTTTCTTAGCTCTGATGGCACTGAAGGAAAGCACAAAACTGCTCATGGCAGATTGGTCTGACTAAGATTTCTAATGTTTTTGCCTCTATGTGATAGTGTTTCCCAGGCAGAGCTGCTCTATGTGTTTAAAAGCCACAAGCTACTTAAAATTAATTCTTTAAGAAGCCAGTTTCTGTGGGGAAGGAAACACCCATCAAAACTATTCACAAGTTTCTCCATGAAAGCATGTCAGGCTATGGCGACTGGTCTCAGTTTGCATTTCTAATGCTGCCATGGGAAGCAATGACCAAAATCCTCCCAGATGTGTCACAGCAGCTTACTCCTGGCTGCCATGCCTCTGTCAGAATAGCGACTGGTTTAAATATTTTCTTTCAGTTTTCCTGTGACACAGCTGTAGACGTGAGGAATGTTCTGATGGATCTGATACCAGAAGAGGTCTTCAACGTAGCTGAGAATACTTCAGTCAAAGTGGGAATCGGAAGAATTTGTGTGAGTGTGTGTCTCAGGCTTGTTGCCCTTTAGTAATTCGGGAGGGAACAACTATGCACAGCCAGGCACAGAGCTGGTGTTATCACAGGCTGTCCAAAGTCCAAGTGGGAATTGCATGCCACTGGTAAACAAAAGAGATTGCTTAGGGAAATGGGAAGGTTTTGAGCCTCACTGACATATGACAAGAAATACTGCAAAGGCCTTGATGGGGAGAGTTATTGCTACAGGGATGCAGAGCTGTGCTCCCTCCAATAGTAAGTGCTTCCCCCTCCTTATCTCCCTAGTGTTACTTGAACTGTGTGGTGTCGGTATCTTAAGTATGAGGATTTGGCCTACTCTGTTATCAAAGGTAAATGAGTACATGGGGCTTGAGCCATTGTTTAAAGGGCTGACAGCACCCTCGCTGTTTTGGCACCCTGGCCTTGGCTGCCAGGAGCCAGCATTTAGCACTGTGCTTTGTTTCTTCTCTGGGCCCTAGAACAACATGGAGAGTTGCTAAGGACGAGAGCAGGTATTGTCCTTGGACCAGGCAGTTTGCAAGAGGCTAGGGAAGGCAGCAGGGCTCCAGAACAAAAGCCCAAGGGGAAAGCATGTGCTTCTGCTCACTTGCAGTGCACAGGGCTTTGGTATAGGCTCTGTAGAACTCGGGGGCAGCAACAGTCCCTCTCCAAACCATCACTGGTTCCTGATCTGTGCAACTTCAGTCTCCCTATGACTTTACCTGGGAAAGCCTGCCTGTTGCTGTGGATTGCTTCACATCCCTGTCTGGCCATGCTGGCAGCTCTGGTTTAGCCCATACATCCATGTACATAGGCTGGGTAACAAAGGTGGGACCCTGTGCTGTGACCCTGACTTGACACCCCAAATTGCACTACATCCTCTGTCTGATTGAGGCGGTGTCCCTTACCCAGTGTCTGTGCTTGTGCCAAGTGGCATCAAGTCACCCCAAAGGCTGGAAGACCTTTGCTGTGAACATGCTGAATATTACTGAAGACTTTAAAATACAAATACTGGGATGGGATTAACTCATATATAAGAAAACATGTATAAAACAGTCCAAATCCATTAACACAGAATCTTGCTCTTTTTCTTCCTAGATAGCTGCTTGTATGAAAACACTTCATCAGCTGAGTTTCCAGCTCTGCTTGTGAGTCATGGTATCAGTGACAATGAAAGCAAAGCCTGAATCTTGCTTTAACACATTTTGCGCTGGAGGTTTATAAGCCACAAACCTGTTAACTGGAATTTGTTCTCCCTACATGAGTCCTGGTCACCACAGCCCAAGGCAAAGGCAAGGGAAGTACCACAGCATTAGGAGACTGTAGTTCACTGTAAGCACAAGAAGCTGACAAACCCCAACAGAAATCCCTGTATATGAAGCCTCTTTTTCTGGAGAGGGGGGACATGCAATGTTGTTTCATTACACATAGTATGTACATATCGAAACATATCTGTTTGCATAAAAAGATGAGCAAAAAGATGGGCACTGTACAAAGCTGAACATCTCACTGACTAGATACGGTTTAAGTGCTTTAGAGGGGGAAAGAAAGCAGTGAAATTCTCTTGCCATGGCAAGGCAGCAACCGGGGAAGTGGCTTGAATAAATACCACCTCCAGGAGGTCAGTAAGCCTGGCAGTCTTGCCTCCAGGTTAAGACACACAGATGGGCATACTCAAGGGAAGCTGCACATTTTCCTTTGCATAAACAATAAAACTGGTTTAGTTATCCACTGACTGGTGTGCTCAAGGGAGATGCAGATCTTTGAGTTTAGGAGTTATTTGCATCTGATTTGGATTTTTTGTCTCTTTGCTTGATAAATACTGAATAAATGATGTAAACAAACATCCACGGTTTCTCATTGCTGCTTTACAACAAGCCCAAGGCTGATATTCCTCATAGTGCTTGCCTACTGATTTTGTGTTGGATGGCTTTTTGGCTGCTGGATGGTGTGTGCTAGAGATGACAGCAGTCAATCATGGATCTGCATGTCCATGCATACAGACAGAGCATCTGCATAATCCTGTTCTTCCTGCCTGTGGTTGAAGGGGAGGGCATTTAGTGGTGCTTCCCTTGGATATTGATCCTTGTGAGCTCTGGCAGGTGTGCTGCTTGACAGTCCTTGGGCTGAAATGCCCAAAGGTCCTGGGTGGTTACGTGCAGTCAAGCTCTGACAGGCAGCGGTCTCTTTCCTCTCTGGTGCTGAGCACACCTCGCTGCAGACTCTCATTTGCCATGGGAAAGCAATGCTCAGAGGATGCCTCAGTGGAGTCTGCCACCTTTTGTTGTCTGATGTGGCGACAGCTGTGCTAAGGTAGCCAGTTGCATTGGCACTCTCCCATGGGACTTCAGGGCATGCTGGAGCCATTGTTATGAGTCATGGCTGATGCCCTGGCGTAAATCACAGCTCTCCCAGTTTCTGGCTGCTTGTCAGTATAAGAAATCCTAACAGATTCCTTCTCCCTTCATCCTGCAGTGCCCAGGGCTCCCCACTGCTGCCTCATTTCATCATGCTGTGCCCCAGTCTCTTTAGGGACCCACCCTGGAGCTGCAAGCAAAAGCAGGGTTTCTGCTCTGCTCACAGTGCTCCATAATGATGCTCTTGTTTCCAAGCAGAATTTACTACCTGCCACTTGTAAGTGTATTTCTCAGTATCTACGTGTAATGTACTTCTAACTGGCTCTTATTTTAGCTGTCAGCTGAGACATCACCTCCCAGCCATGTGAGAAATTGCCTGCTGATTGAATGGGAGACAATCAAATGATGTGCCTGGATTTGATACTATTTTACAGCTGCTGTATTGAAGGGATCCAGTATCGTTAGTGTCAAAGCTGAGTGCATTTTATTTTGTTGCACTTTAGCATGCAGAGAGGATCAGAGCTTGTTCCTGAAGCAAGGCAGCCCTCCTAAACTATTTCAGGTAAACCCTTAATCTGGCTGGTAAGACACAGGGAGAAGGCAGCAGGAAGGGGAAGGAACTTCATCCCCAAAGTATCATTTTGAAGGCCCTTCAGTATCTTGGGCCTCAGAATATACAGTATCAATGTTTATTCAGGGCTAGTTGTTCCATATTTCAATTGGCTGGTTCTTTCCAAGGCATTTCTCAAATACTTGCTGACAATTTTCTTTTGCCTAAAATTGAATTTGGGAAATTTGAGCCAGATTTAATACAATCCCTTCTCACTGTGGGTGGCCTAAAGGATACAAATTCTGGCACACACATGTTCTTGTGGGAAAGATCTCCAGATGGCTTGGGTTTCTAAACCATTGTGGCATGTTGTATGTGCTATATGTCAGGCTGGAAGTGAGCTCTGCTAAATCAGTCCAGCTTAAGGTTGCTGGAATGTTTTTGTGAACTCCAGGCTGATGCAGAAGACTTGGTCCCCCCCTGTTCAAAGTGATTGTGAGGTGTTTTCTCCCACTGATTTAAGATCCAAACCAAGAAACTACAGTCCTTCAGTCTAAGGGATACCTCTGCCTTGCAGGTTTTGTGCAGTGACATAAGTAAAATCAAGCCTTAAAAAGTCATAAGGAGAAAGCATAAAAGGACCAACAGATCTTATTTTTGTCAGCTGCTGGGGGGGCAGGAACCCATAACTCGTGCCTTCTCCTGACTTTAGCAGGACTAACTAAGGCATGTCACCCTGAGCAGTGCAGTGCTGCCTCTGCCTTCCAGCCCTGCTTAAGGCCACTCTTGTGTCAGACAATAAGGGATGAAGTCATGCTTCCTGATGTGTCTGTTGTGTCAGTATGGATCCAGGCCTTTGGCCTAGAAAGAGGCACATCTTTCAGAAGAGCATTCTGGCTTTCTTGGCAAAACCTAGGAGCGTTACTTTTACGGATGGCACTAAATGATGAAAGCTGATTTGTGACTATAATATGAAACAAAGGCTAAACCCCTGACCTGTGTGCTGTCACCGTAAGCACCAAGACAAAAATTACCTAAAGGCATGCTCCAGTAATGCTCCTTCTCTGTAGACACCACTCCTTTATCTTGAACCAGAACAGGCTCTGTTACTTGCCATCTCTCTCTTCCTACTCCACACACTGTAGGGTCCAGACCCAGCTAACCAGCTCCACTGCTGGTTACCTGGTACCTTGGGAAGGGTAATGCAGATGCATTCCCTTTGAGCTTTCCTCATGTCTTACTATGCAAAGAACTTCAACCCCCACAAGTCCCCATCCAGCTGATCATAAGTTACAAATCAAACCCAGCCTATCTGGAGATAGACCACAGGAATATAAAAGGCTTGGAAGGTGCTGCTACCCTACAAGTTTGCAATGTGGTCATAGATGTGAAGTAAACAATGTTGTTAAGAAAAATAAACACTTAGAACTGCCAGAGCTGACAGACCTCTGGAAAACATGCACTTGAAGGGTCAGTAACCTGTGGTCTCTGCTATGGACTCATCCTGTAGTAGCTGCTATAGGTTCCAGCTCCAGACCTTGCTGTTTGGGGCATGGTCACACAGGGAAACAAGGGTAAGTCTGTCCCAGGTGGCATGGGTCTCATACTATAGTAAGCAATGGGGAAAGGAGTGGCCTGGCAGTCTACAGTAGCGGGGCTGCACACTGCTTTTTATTGTACTCTTGCAAGCACAGTGACTTTGGATGAGAGATTAATCCTCCTGCTGTCTGATGAGCTGCACAGAGAAGGAAAGGAGGAAAACATGTACATAAGTTTAGAGAAGTGGGGACCGCCAGTGAGGAACAAATGTGAACAACTCCTTTGAGATGAAGCAGTAAACTCGGAGAAGAGGTGTTTGCCACCTGTAAAATTAAAAGGTATGAGGCTGTGTGTGCCAAAGTGAAATGAGTCCAAAATAACAAAGCCCCAGTTCTCATGGGTAGCTAACAATTTGCTCTACTTAAATGTAATCCACTGAGAGATGAGAGAAACACAGGGACTGGCAGCTTGGGTCAGTGTTAATGAGGGAAATAAAATGACGAGACATACTTTAAATTCCATTGAGGGCATCAGCAAATTCCTTTCATCACTCTGAGATAGTGCAAGAAGTTCTTTATAATTAACTTAATTGATAATTAACCTGGAATAAAGGTGCTTCCCTTTTAATGTAAGGGAGCGCTGAAATTGGGAAACCCTCTGGGATAAAAATGCTGTGGTGACATGTGGCCACGCAACCCCAGCTGGCATCCAGGGTGGACTGGACTGTCAGCCCTTCTTCCTGGCACAGATCTCCCTCCAAAGTAGTGCTCTGGGAGGCTCAGTGCCTGTAGGCTGTGGGAGGGTCTCAGCCTCCTGCCACATTGAACTGCGGCTCCCTAGCCAGCCTTTGTCTTTCAAGCGCAGGGAGTCTGGCTCTATTCCCATATAGACCAGACCAATCCTGAAGTTTGCCCTGTAGAGCTGGAAGATGCCATGGTGGTAACAGCATTGTTTTAGAAGGGACCTTTGCAGAAAGGTCCAGAGAAAATGTGCAACAGAAACCTTCAAGGGGCTATGACTACTCAAGCAAAAAGGCAGAAGCTTCTCAGAGGAGACAAACTAACATGCTGCAGAGGAAACAGGAATAATCAGACACTTCAACAGTGGCAGCAGAAGACTGCTGAAGTTAAAGTCCTCAGATAGCCCAAGAGGTAGAAAACAGCCTTGTGTATGTATATATAATGGGTATATATATATACACATTATATATGTATGTGTATGTATATATAATGGGTATATATATACACACATTATATATGTATGTGTATGTATATATAATGTATATATCTCTTACGTTATAACAGCATAATGTTTAGGTTGCAAGAGTAACCTGGTGCTGAGGCCAGGATCCCATCCAGACAATGCTGACACAAGTATTCCCTAAAGACAGTGCAAGAGAAAGATGCTGTCTTGGCTTGATGAACCAAGAATGGACTTGGAGAGACAAGCCCAAATCTTTCCTAAAGAAAGTGCAAAACACCCTGAACTTACACCAAAGTACAAGCTTTAGCTCTCACAAGAAAAGGGTTAGGAGTTCTCCTTGCCATTATTTTACCAGTCTGGCCCTTGCAGTAGTGTAAATGAATTGCAGCAGTTTTTCTTCTTTCCTCATCAAAGAGACCGAGGTGCAGTGGTGCCCTCCCAGGGAGGCACATGCGCAGCAACGCTGTGCTGGAGCTGGGGCCAGATGCCACCTCTGAAGTAGGAGAAAGCTGCTATCCACTCTTTCAGCAAGAAGTAAGGTCTCTTTCTCAGCTACAGCAATGACTAATGTCAGATATGCAGCACCAACAACTAGCAGTCTGTGTGGGTTCAGTGCAAGACAAACCAGGCACAGATACTGACAAGCCTCTGCACCGTGTGTCACACAGACTAGAGAATACCCCATAGTCCTTGAGTTAGCAGAGGTGTGTTCTTAGACCTTCCAAAACCAGGGCTAAGGCATTTCTAATGACAGGATTGACTAGTCAGGGATATGACTAGTCAGGGTATCTTTTTTCTCACAGACTAAAAAAGTAACAATCAGCATGCTGCATCCTTTTGGTATTCACATTTTTCTAAAGCAAATCTGGGGCATTTTGAGACAGTTACAAGAAAATCAGACTGGCTGGTTCTCTGTACAAATCAAGACACGAAATAAGAGTCTGGGCTGCTGGGCTCTGCCCAGCACCAGGTCCCTATGACCTCAAGCAAGCCTGCAAGGCTAGCAGGTGCTGGGAGGGCACTCTTAATTTTCCTCACGGGGTGAATTCCTCAGGGCATCACCCTCTGGATGAGCAGGAGATCTCTTCCCGGTTCTGCCAGAGCTGCCTGGTGGGTGCAATGCTTCTCCCCAAAAGTGTGTGCGAGCCACAGCACCTGGAAATGAGAACACATACACTGCATGCACCCATCTAGTCTGTCTCAGGGCCTGTGCATACTGCAGCCCTCACTATAGTCCAGGTAAAACTTGGGCTCCTCTCTGCATTCTGTTTTCTGCCCTGGGTTTCTTCTCAGAGCATTGCCTGCTGCTCCTGGGGTGCAAGAGCAGGTTGCAGAGGCCAGCACCTCTCCCTCTTCCCCACCTTTGAAGCACACCCTAATCCTCTGCCTGCTTGCTGTGAGCTTTACATTATTCCTCAAGCACAAACTTCCCATCTCAGGAAGCAGAGTGGGGCAGGGCCGAGACCCTTCCCTGTGGGCAGTGCAGGATGTCCTCTCCCTTGTGTCATACAGGGGGGCTGGGGCCACCCTTGATGGGGTGGGGATGGGCAGCATTGCCTCACTTTGTGGCCCATGTCCCTTTACACACCCTCTGTAAGGGAAGGAGACCCTCTGGGGAATTTTAGAATCACAGAATCACAGACTGGTTTGGGTTTGAAGGGACCTTAAAGCTCATCCAGTTCCAACCCCCTGCCATGGGCAGGGACACCTTCCACTAGACCAGGTTGCTCCAAGCCCTGTCCAACCTGGCCTTGAGCACTGCCAGGGATGGGGCAGCCACAGCTTCTCTGGGCAACCTGTGCCAGGGCCTCAGCACCCTCATAGGGAAGAACTTCTGTCTAATGTCTAATCTAAATCTTCCCTATTTCAGTTCAAAGCCATTCCCCCTTGTCCTGCCCCTGCAGGCCCTTGTCAAAAGTCCCTCCCCAGATTTCTTGTCAGCCCCCTTTAGGTATTGAAAGACTGCTATAAGGTCTCCCCTGGAGGGAAAGACCTTATTTTCTCTCACTGGAGACTGAAAAAGGGAAGATCTTTATTCTGCTTTTCCACCATTGGTATAATCCCTAGGGAAAATGGAGGGAGTTGGGCATCTCAGCATTACAGTTTGAGAACAAACACTTTACTGATTTCACAGGGCTTAATACCACGAGTGCTTTAAACTAGAGGCAAGTCTTTGTTGCTAAACCAACCAGGCTGTCAGTGCATAGCACTCAAGGAAAACAAACAGTGCAGCCTCCACATATTACTAGAAAGGAATTTCCCTGCATTTTCCTGTCTGAAGGAAAGGGTCAGTGGAGGAGACTTCAGGCCAGAAAAGCAGTCCACAAGAAATGTGGATTTCAGATGGGGAGTCAGAGTGGCCAACACTATGGCACTGCACGCCCCAGCACCACAACTGCCCTCACCATCAGGTCTTCCACCAGAAACACCGCAGCACCGAAAGGCCGAGAGGAGTCTGCAGTGATTTCACAGAGTTCAATGGAAAGCAAACACAAAACCCAACTGACCAAACAGAATTTGCTCAACCCCTCACATGTGGCAGTGAACAGGGAACAACTGCACAGAAAGCAAGTGCCTAAAGCCTGCCTAACACATGATCCCAGCTAAAATCGTGCTAGAGACTGGGGCAAGCTTAAGGTGGAATTATGTGGGCTTTCTTCAAACTATCCGCGTAGGGGACCTGCTCTCAGTGGTGTTTGCTACCTGCACCAATTCTGCAGTTAACTCCCAACTTCAATGTGGACCTTGTGTATATGTTGGATGGCCAAGGAGTTAGTTTGCGGCAAGAGATATGTGGGATTTTGTCTACTGTGCTTTCAGTCAGCATTTTGCCCCTTTTATACAGCCTAGTCACAGGGCTCCAGTTCAGGCTTGTGACTTTCTAGTTCAAATGCAGACTGGCTTTGGCTCACCCAGTCATACAGGATGCTGAAATGCCCCATGAATGTTCAGCAATGGGTGCGGGGGATATCTAGAGCAAAGGATGGTGTCAGGAGTCAGGATGCTGTTGGTGTAAGAGCAAACATGCTCTAGCGAAGTTCCAGCAGCCTCCTGCGGGGCAACGTGTCTCCTCCTGCTACCTAGCCATAAAATGCTGCGCTGTTTTGTAAGCTGCCCTGTGCAGCCCTTCCAGAAGTTGTCTGCAGATAGGTACCTCCCACGCTAGTACTGGCTTAACCACAAGCAGCATCTATATAGCAGCTCTGGCTGAAGTTTTACAAGTGGGATTTTGAAGTTGCACGTTATTAATGTCACTTCACGTATGAGGGAAACTGAGCCACGGAGGCCTGAGGACACTGCTAAAGCCTATCCAGAGCTACAGGCTGCATCCAGCTGTTCCAGTCACCAAATCCACAAAGCAGCTGCTCCCACCCTCTGCAGGTCTCTTCCCTGCAAAGACCCTCAGGGAAGTCATGCTGTGTGCTTTCAAGGAGCATAGTAAAAGGGGAAAGCAGCCTCCTTTCTTGCCGGCTGCGCTCAGCCCTGCCCGGCGCTTCCTTCTCTAACAAAGCATTTCTCTTTTCCCTTCGGAGTGTCGCAACTGGAATGGAACGAGCGATCACGCTGCTTTTCAAAAGCTGCAGCCTGAATTCTCACGCCTAGCAGTGCCCCACACGAGCACCCTTAACTTACAGGCACTCTTTAAACGCGGGCAGAGAAGATAACAAACCCTTGGGTTTCATTTAACTGCCAGTAGTGATGACTTGTACCCAGGGGCTCCCGCTGATCCAAGCTCCTCACAGGCATAAGGCTGGGTTGGAAGGATGCGTACACATGAATTCTCAGAGGCAGTCACTTTGCAGCAGTAACACGAGGACTCCAACCCTGATTTTAGGCAGGGATCGCTTAACAAAGAGCAGCCACCTCGCTGCAGGCACGGAGCCACACTCGCGCTCCCGGGATAACGGCCAGCGTACGTTGCGTAGCAGCTAGAAGAGCTTGCAGTAAGGATTTCTAGGATCACGCAGAAGCAAACAATCCCTAGCTCTTAAAATGACACACATACCGCCTGCAGAGAACAATATCAAGAGATGTCCCGGCGCTGGGAGCCGGCTGGAAAAGCTCCAGCCCCCCACAGCTGCGATTGATCTCCTTCGTCGCCCCCCCTCCATCATGTGATGGTCCTGCCCCAGCGATTTAAGCTGCGGGAGCTCTGCGCTGAGTCACTCAGTTTGTGGAGCAGGGGCTCGGGGGTGTCCTGCTTTGTGGGGCTGGTGTCTGCAGCATGGAGCAAGTGAGTGCCCTCTTCACGCCGGACCCGTGTGCTGAGCAGGGCTAGGGTTTGGCTGCCTGGGGCTCGGGCTTGGTGCCAGAGGTAGGAGGAGAGAAGGGTTAGCTGAGAGGAAACGCTAGACTGACACATGGCTGCGGGAGGTATAGGTAGGGCTGACCAGCCGTGTTTTATTCTCCTCTCCTGTTCTCTAGTCTAAGTGGGTAAGGAGCTCTAATGCATGTTTATATCCTTGAGTACTCTAAATGTCTGGGGGCACTTGCAACTCTACAGTTTGAATACCTTTTTTTTTTCTTGAACTTTCTTTTTTCTTCTGGAATAATGACTTCTGGGTAAAGGATGAAGCTGCCTCAGTGCAACAGCAGAGGAAAGCAATGTATTCTAACCTACCCCTGCCTCCCTAACTTGCCTTTGCTGTGCCCCTGGACACTGAGGCTGTGTTTCAGGATGTGCTGCACTAGAAATAGAACCAGAAGGCAGTGTTGGTGCTGCAATGGTAAGAGGTTTAGTGACTGGAGGGTTTCTGACCCTAGTAGTCTGTGTGTGTGCAGAGCAGGGAGGACACACAGCATGGGCCTGCGCAAGCCAGGCAAGAACAACAACATAATTAATTTGAAATTAGTTTCCCTGCCTCATTTCCCTGCCCTGTGTGCAGTTAAGTGGAGCTTAACATTGTGGCACTTGGGCCAAGAGCACAGGCAGCAAAGCATGATTTGAGTTGTGCCTGACCTTGCCAAACAGCATCCCCCCTATTAGCTGAGGGCGGCTGGTGATGTTAAGTAGTTTTATGGGGGAGGAGAGAGGATGTGTGGCTGGGGGAGTGAGTAACCTGGTTCTGAGGAAAGTTTCTCTGCAATTCAGAGATTCCTGGGAGGCTGTTTTAATTTACTGGGCTGCAGCCAGGAGTGGGCTCCACTGCCCTCTCTGTGTGTAGGCCGTTCTAGGTCAAGGCAAGAAACATTTCTGGTGGCTCCTGTTCCCAGGGAAGGGAGAGATACAGGGTTAAAAAAGCTTTGTAACTAACTTTAATCCTATGCTAGAGGCTCTGGCCCCTGCTGTCTTGAAAGTGCAAGCTTAGGTGCAAGGATATCTTCTGTAGCAGTGGGTAAATCAGTGCCTGTACCTTACTCCTGTTACACTGGCTTGAATCACCTCCTTGTCAGCTTGGGTTGCCTAATGGGGTAGGAGATCCCAGTGGGGGGGTGGCTGTGAACTGGGGCTCCTTGACAGAGGGCTGAGATGGGCAGCTGCCCTGAATCAGTCCTCTGCTCACATGAAACCACAAGTATGTCTGGGTCTGCCAGAGCTGGTTGGTGCTGAGCAGGGCTGGTGGGCCTACCTTGGGACACAGTAATGCCTGTGCTTTGGCCCTACAGGGACTGGTGGTTACTCAGCTGGACATCCAGCCTGGAGAGTGCATCAAAGTCAAAGGGAAGATCCTGTCTGATGCCAGAGGGTGAGTGAGATGGTGAATGGATTGATATGGCACTGAGGAAGGCCTGAGCTGCTGCAGTGTTCAGCTCATCAGCACTGTGTAGCTGTGCGCTACCTTCCTGTTTCCCCAGGTTTGCTGTGAATGTGGGGAAGGACAGCAGCACCCTCCTGCTGCATTTCAACCCTCGCTTTGACTGTCATGGGGATGTCAACACCATCGTGTGCAATTCGAAGCAGGATGGCACGTGGGGCGAGGAGGACAGGAAGGCTGACTTTCCCTTCCAGCATGGGGACAAGACTGAGGTGAGGCCCCAGGGATGTGTGCAAGGCCCTGGCCCACAGCATTAAAGGACTAAGGGCAGTTTTCCAATGCTGCTTTGTATGTCTGTGGTGAAGGTGCAGGCATGGAAAAGGGAATAAGCAATGGAGGAGGAGCATCTCAGTAAAATCAACTGTCTAGACCTGTTCTTTTCAAGTCAATGCCCAACAGCTTGGATGTATGAAGTGCTCCACTCTAGCCTTCCTTTGCAAGCCACACAAGTAAGAGCTATTAAAACACAGACCCGAGAGATTCAGCTCGTAAGACTCATACAGTATCATCCCTTTGTTGCAGAAGCTTGGAGCTGACCTTGGGGCAGAGCAAATATGTGTATGATGGGCAGGGCAGACGCAGAGCTAGAGAGCATGGCCTTGACACCAGCAGCTGCATCTTGTCCTGCCCCTGGGGCTGCAGGTAGTGGGGAGTGATGGTTGTGAGTGGTAATGTTTTTGTGGCTCTCTACAGATTTGCATCTCCTTCAATGAAATGGAGGCAACAGTGAAGCTGCCTGATGCTGAGTTCCAGTTCCCTAATCGGCTGGGCATGGAGAAAATCGAATACCTGGCTGTAGAGGGAGACTTCAAAGTCAAAGCCATTAAGTTCAGTGATCAGCTATAGCTTGGTTGGTTTGTTGTTTTTTTTTTTTCTCTCCCCTGCATAGTGAAATAAACCCAAACTTGCAATAGCTTCTTCCTCTGCTGTTTCTGCTCTAATCTGCTTGCTCCTGTGTGTGCTACGGGGGTGGGCAGTGAGAAGGGGTATGTATCCATCTATGTGCCTACTTATGCTGTGGCCTTGCAGCTGGTGGCTAAGGTAGACCATATGCCAGGCAAAGCATGATTTAGTGTGATAAAGCTGCCTTAGTAGTAGTTGCTCCCTTGACTCTGATGCAGTGAGGGGTCCCTAGCTGTTTCTCAACTCTGACTAGCCCCAGCCAGGAAAGCTTGAACAAGTGCATGTTGGACATGCATTGTGCCATGTGTGACCAAGGAGTGCTGCTCACATCCCCTTGCTGGGTTTGGGGAGTCACAGGGAACAGGGCTTGTGCTCTTGCTAATAGCTTTGCTGCCCAAGAGCATGCCCAACAGGATGGCACTAGTGTACTTAAGGAGTAGAGAAGAGCAGGCAAGTCAGGCTAACTGCACTTGCCAGTGGGAATACATGGAGAGGAAGGTGAGGCCTCACAGGCAATTTAGGATTGAGGGCTTTAGAGGATCCAGGCTGTGCTGCTTCATGAAGTGAGGTCTTGACACTGTCAGAGACCCAGTATTGTGTTTTCCCATGAAGTCATTGGCTTAGATCACGTCAGGAGCCTGTGGGACAGTGTCAGTAGTACCTGGCTGCTAAGCTCTAGATGCAGTTTACTAGACACTAAATCTTGAGTGCACCAAGAGCACCTAACTAGTTGCAGTTAGGCAGACAAATTAAAAAACTTAGTAAACAGTGTTTTGTGCTCAAGACCTCTTTGCTGTGTTCATGCAATGCCTTGGAATGTGTTTGCTGCTGCTATTGCCCAGCTGCCTGCTAGCCATGTACCCAAGGCAAGAGTTGGGACTGTGTCTGCGTTTGAGGACCTGGTGAAAGGTAAACTATGGAGTTTTGGGAGCCTGGGAAGGCTGCCCAGCTCTGGGGCTGGCTCACTGACTGCTGCAGCTATGTGGGTGCTGTCCCAGTGCAGCCTGGCTGGTCACTGACTGCTGGTGAGATCTTCCGTTGCTGAAGAGGTGGAATTTGACTCCTGATGGCTTATGTGTCTGCAGGGCTGCATTTGCTGCTCCTTTGAACAGCTGAGTGGCTGGGCTGGCTGCCTGGGTGGGGGCAGTACCAATCTGTAAAGTATTTCAGCCATGTGAAGGCTTTTTATGGAGAGGCTGACAGGCTGTAAGCCTGTTCCCTGATTGTCAGCACAACTGCTGCCTGGCAGCAGCACTGCCCAGGTCTGTGTTACAGCAGCTGCCCCAGAGTACTGGGGTAGGGGGAACTGGCTTTGGAGGGTGGATTGCCTGCTGATGTACTGATGTCTTATCTTTTCTGCCTGATAACCTCTGTTATGGAGGCCTTCTTGTAGCTCTGCCAGAAAGGTCTGAGTTGTAGGTGTGTCTTGCCAGTCACTCTGTGGGTACAGACATGGTGACTGTGCATAGACAGGGCTTTTCCTCTTTGCTTGCCAAAGCTGATGCAGCTATGGAGAGCAAGGGACTTTGTGCAAGTAAGCAGGAGGCTCTCTGGGTAACTGAAGGTGAGCTAAATAATTGTACAAGCATTTAAAAAGCAAAGGCCCTTATGTTGCAGAGGCACAGGAGAGCTTACAGCTGGGTCTCTGTTCCTAGCTGCCCTGATTAGATGGGATCTATGTGTCTTCTGGCACTGACAAGAGTAAAGCTGATCTCGGGGTGTTTTTTTCTTTTGCCTGTTAAGCTGGCAGCCCTGGTTGCTAGGTGGGTTAGCTATAAGTGTTCCTGACTGCTATGCTCAGGGTACAAACCCTGCCTTCATCTGGGACTGCCCCATCTTGTACTTTACACAAGGGTTAATTAGGCTTATCCTGCTTTCTATCACTGGCAGCGGCCACTAAGGAGACCACAAAACAGGAGAAAGGATAGGAAGGAAGCATGCCTTTGCCAGCACTTCCTGCCTCTTGAGGTTTTTTTCTCCCGTGTTCCAGTGCTGTAAATAATCTTTGTTCCTGTAAGTGACATGGCTAAATAGGCAGAGTATGTGTAGAATGCCCTGGCTGGCTCCTAGGGTAAGGACAAGACTCCACTGCTACAGCCTCAGAAAAGCAAGAATGCTGTGCCTTGCTGCAGGCAGGGAGTCACAGTAAATGTATACCTGGGGCTTGTCCCAGTCAAGTGCACTCTCCTTGAAGTGCAGGGTGAACTGAGCTTGTTAAGATCTCTGGGACAACCTGAGCCTTCGCTTGCTTTGGGAGCAGAAGCACCACAGCATGGCCTAAGGGTGGTGTAGTTCTTTTTTTGTATTTTAACTTAAATCCTGCAGTGTGTAGCAGACTTGCAGTCCAGCAATACATCCCAACAGGAGCCTACAGGAACAATCTGTCCCTTGGTTGCATGAACACTGAGACTGGGATGTGAGGGAAACAACACTTGATCCCTGTTAAGAGAGTTGCCTTTGAATCTTGCAAGCTTGTACTTGGCCTCCATCCCTGGCTATTCACTGGGAATCAAAACTGACACACTTTATTTCCTTAGACCATCATGGCAAGGGAAAACTGGACCTTGAAAACCCTGCAAAATGGCTGTGAGGGCTATAACATGAAGATTTAGATTGGGTATAAGGGATTCTGTATTAGGGATTGGGCCTTCAGGGTTGTCAAACACTGGAACAGGCTGCTCAGGAAAATGGTGGAGTCACTGTCCCTGAAAGTATTGGAAAGATGTGTAGGGGGGACATAGTTTAGTGGTGGAATTGGCAGTGTTATATAAATGGCTGGACTCTATCTCAAGGATCTTCTCCAACCTAAATGATTCTAGGAACACAAGTGACGTATGATACCATCTCATGTCTAGGAAGAGGACAACAAATACCTAGTGGCAGAAAAGGTTAGATTGGAAACAGATGTGACAGGAATAAAATCTCATGCAGGACTTTAAAGACCACTGATGGCTAAGATAGACCAGCAGCTTTGTCTTCTTAAAAAATAACCTCTCCCTGAGCATGTCACATTAACTTCATTTGACAGAAATAGGCCATCCAAGTGACTCTGTCTACACAAGCATGCGACACTTCACTGTGGCCTCAAAATAACAGTCACAGGACATGGTGCAGCCAGAAACTGTGCACGGTATAAGCATGTGCTAGGGAAGCTTATGGGTGCTCCAGGTTGTAGTGAGATAAGGGAAGTCAGCTTGGTCACTTCCCACTAGAATTTACAAGCTAGACAATTTCTTCCAAGCAATAAACGTGAGAAATTAACTGACATCTCTTGTACAAAATGAAAAGGTGACCACCAGCCAGCTTTGCAAGAGCATTCAGTATGCTCACAGTCATGTTCTTTCTTTGACCCTCCTCCTGCTCCCTTGGTCCTAGTTTAAACCGTTACAAACCAAAGAGAACTTCTGCCAGTTTCAGGAAGCCACCCTGAAACCTTAAGTTGCACTACCTCATACCTGGCCCCTGTTCTTGTGTAGAACACAGGAAACATTAACCATGCAACTGCCCTTTCTCACAGTGTGAGGGAGGTCTGAGCACAAGGCTGGATGCTGCTGGTGAGGGATACCAGGCCCTTGGTGTGAGACAGGCACAGACAATGCTATGTGGACAGGAGCCAAGGCATCCCACATGTCATGCTGAGATCCCCTGGATGTGTGCGTCATCACCTCCCCACATGCTGAGGCTTTCCCTCTGAGGACGTCCCTGTGGAAACCAACCCTCCAAAACACCTACTTTCCAACAAAGTGGGATGTTTTCTCCCATCAACCCCAGCCCTTGCTCCGCAGTGAGTGCAAACAGGCACACACAGGCTGCAAAGCCTTCCACAGGAGGAAAAAAATGTGTAAATATATGTAAAAAATGCATGTACTCACCTTTTCTTAGCAGGCTTCAGACTGAGGTGTGCATCCTCCTGCAGTGTCTTGTGTGTGGGCTTGTGGCCAGCTGCCCCCAACCCTGCTGTCC
The DNA here is from genome assembly GCA_009867235.2 of Psittacus erithacus. Lineage (NCBI taxonomy): Eukaryota > Metazoa > Chordata > Aves > Psittaciformes > Psittacidae > Psittacus > Psittacus erithacus. The sequence continues at coordinate 89,533 of WYDI02036823.1, read as the reverse complement.
CTCATTAGCCCTGATTACCCTCATGTGCTAGCTATGGAAACTGATCTATTTTTTAATTGCAATTTTATTTCAGCTCAGTAAAACACCTGCAGCACGACAAGCTGTGCAAAAAGCAGGTCCCTAAGTCCTCTCCTCAGTGTTTGGTCAGGCTTTCTCCAGCCCTTAGTCTCCCCATCTGAATTATGCGGCAATTTGTTGTTTGTTTGTTTGGGTTTTTTTTTTGCATTTCAGTCCTAAAACTTCATTTAGTGCTAAGATGAAAATTAATTAAAATGCTGCTGGCTTTTCTGGTTTAATTTAAAGGTTATTCTCTCACAGAGCAACCCAAGCAGAAAGGCATGGTCTCAAACTGCAAATCACAGATGAAAAACCTCCCCGGCGCACATGTACAATATTTTCTTCACTGTGTAGCAAAAAACAAATCCTTTTTCCTAATCCCAAATCCCAACCTGTTCAGAGCTGTGCTGACATCCCCCTCCAAGACCAGCTCCCTTCCATCTCACAACAGGCAAGCAGAAAGCAGTTTTTCTGCAAAGACTTTTAGCACTAACACGCAGCAAGCTGCACAAAAGCCAGAGCTACAGCTGGGAAGATTATGTTACTGTACACACACAAGCAACAGTATAAGGAATGTGCGTGTAAGCGTCTGGCAAGCACTTTCTGGAGTAACCAACACCCCAAATTGAGCTTGTTTCCACAGTTTATATTGAAGAGGGTCAGCGGAGTCTGGCTAAACCTGGCAGGAGAGGACCACCTCCTAGAGTGAGACCACTCTGGCCACACAAAATACATGCAGTTGCACAACACAAACAAAGGTTGTTCAGTAACACATGGCTACAAAAACCCTGTAGTACACAAGAGGTGTACAACAGTTTATGTGCAGAAGCATGAGCGAAAGTCCTGCAGGAACACAGCCAAACCATAATGCCATGCCACAGTCAGCATACATCCCCTGTGGAAGGGATATAAAGGAAGAAACAGCTCTTAATGTGAATCAAACCCAGATGTGAACACTGGCTTGGTGGATGGTTGAATAATGCGTGGGGAAACCATAGATACTGGGTCTCTAGAGATGCCCCTGGTTTGCCCACATGGATTTAAAGCATAGGCTCTCCTAAGGAGAGCTAACTGTTTCCCATCTGCAAATGACAAATCCCCGCTAATGTTAATATTCAGGATTTGTGTGCAGTGACTATGAAATGCTATCCAGCTTGGTTTGCTTGCTTCTCTTAATTACAAGCCTAAACAATCATGACAGCAGTTGAGTTGTAGAGATGATAGATCAAGCCTGACGCATAAACTGTTTTGGTGCTCTGTGTTTAACTGATTTTATAGTTAACCTTCACAATAGATGTTGTGTATAAGCCTAGAAGCAGCAGGCCCTAGCACATAAACACTCTTTACTAGATTTAGTCTTGAGGAAAGAATCTGACGTGAATTCCTTGTTATCATCAACTGCCCAAGGGCTCCAATGTAAAAACCCCAAATCGTAAGTTGGATCACTAGATTTTCACAGTGCTCATATCACATGGCATGGCAGAGCATGTCACTAAAAGCATGTGAGGACTTACTGAGAGCTAGATGTAAAAGACCTGCTTCAAGATCTCATGCAATACCATCATGGTGCAAGTGCATGCTTTCATCTTTTTCTGTTCCCCTGTGCTAGGTCTGGGCGCTACCACAGCAATAGAGTTTGATTACTTTCAAAGGCCAGGAAAAGTGCACCCCAGCTCTCTGGTGCTTTAGCAGGAGGCTTTGGAAAGATGAATTATAGCTGCCTTTTTCCTGAGAGTTCCCTCAGGCACTGGCTGGAAATTGAAGATGATTATCTAAAGAATGCTGACTCAGCAAAAATGCTGTGCTCTGAATACACGTGCAAATGCAACGTATAGTAACAGGCAATGAGGAACCCCATTGCTTTTGTACAACTAGCTTTTACTTTGAACTGGCAGTGCATGTCAAAAGCGTAACTACTTTGTCCCTACTAGGAGTTTTCCTCAAGCCAATGAAGTGAGACTGCACACTTCACCCAGTGCTAGCACTGGACTGTAGCTGGCTGAACGGGCCAGGGAGCTGTCACAGGATCCTTCAACAGCCAATGGACTTCTCTGGAGACTGCTCAGGAGAAGGTATTTGATTCAGGTTCTTTTAACTGACCTGGGGAAGAGTCTCATCCACTGCCACCTATAGAAGGAAGTAGGCTACACAGGCTGGCCAGCAAACAGCCACTGCTGCTGTCCCTGTGGCAGGGTGGGAGGTCGGGTATGCCATTCCAATATCCCAAACACGTTTCAATTATAAAAAATGAGGCCTGTTGTTTTGGTAAGCACAGGATGGAAAGGTGGCTACAAAATGAAAATCTAAATTAAAGCAACCTTTAAATCTAATAAACTAAAGTACTATGTAGGATTTCTTTTTTAGGACAAATTAATATTTTGATTGGCTTGAAAGAGCTCCCCCCACTGTTTTCATGAATCTCCACTCAAACAAATAATTATTTTTGATTTTCCCTCTAATTGTGTTTTTGATTCAGCTGTTAAAGCATAAGGATCACTTCCCCTGCTTAGGGGTCTCATGAAATGCTGTATGAGCCCGAACAGAGTTCAGCCTCAGAAGTAATGAAAAGGATTTGTCATCACAGGTAACTGCTGCCTCTAAAAGCATCACAAACCCAGGTAAAATTTCTTTTGGGTATTGGAGAGCTGATGCTTGGTATGACAGAAGCGCACTTACTTTAATTTGGCATTTTCTTCAGTTTGCCAAACTGTCTGTGGAAGAACTATGATATGAGCTATTAAAAAAAAGGGGCTTTAAAACCAGCACTGAAAGCAATAAATGTTGTAATTTTCAGGAACATCCTAAAGTTGACATTCACAGTAAATAGATTTAAAAACTACATAACTAAAATCTCTGCAGTGGTCCTGGTGGCAAGATAGAATAGGATGAACAATGCAACACCCTAGAGAAAGAAGCAGCCTGAATCACTTCAAAGTCTCTGCAAGGTTTGGAGACAGGTGATACATATATGGCTCATGAACCATGGCGATAATCTATTCATGCAGCTTCTAGGCATTTTGTTTAAATGGTGATGTAGCTTGTTAGAGAGGAAAGCACAAAAAAAGAGGGCCTGCCCCAGTCTGCTGCCTGCAAACAGGCAGCAGTCCTCTAGCTGTGTTGAAGTTTAGTCAGGCAAATTTGGTTACTCCAGACTGGCCTAACAAGGAAATAATCCAATTATCCTTACAGCAGGCTCTTGCCTATCTAACCAGGGGCACAACATTATCATTACATGTGCATGGCTTCTGTGGGTAGGAAGAGAACGTCAGATTTCATGTTAATAAAAAGATTGTGTTCTCCTGGTCAAAAGGTCCTTCACAAGGCCACTTAATTTAGCATGTGTTGAAACAGGTTGAAGCTTCTTCTGGTAGCTCTTTATTACATTAAAAAACAACAACAGCAACAAAACCACAGAGAGATGTTCCAAGCTAATGCATGACTATCTTTGGGGTTCCCTCTTTTTGTTAAGGTTTTCACAAAATACAAAATTAAATGTCTTTTCTACATACAGAGCAAAGTAGAATCAAGTAACTGATTAGAGTATGTACAAAACCACATTCTGTCTTGTTCTTTTAAAAATATAAATATCAATAATGTTCAGTAGAATGGGTTGGGTTTTATTTTTAAGGCTTCATTCTTTTAGATCCTTCATTATTTAATGAGGTGCCAGGTAGGCAGGAAAGGAGGGGAAGAGAGGAGGTCATGTTTTTTATTAATGTATGTCTTCAATTCTCATGAGACTCTTCCCCATCTCTGGCAGGAGATTTCCCTCCACACTGTTTTACGTTTCCAGGAAGCAGAAGTGGAAGAAAAGGAAAATAAAACCTTTATTATTGCTATTTTTTTTCCTTCGTTAAAATCTTGCTCTAAACCTGTCTCTGTTCATTGCCTTTGTAGAGAACCATCTGCCAAGTACTTGGATTAAATAGACTTGAGCAGGAGGAGTGTATGCCAGGTCCACCTGGGAAAGGTTAGAATGAGGAGACCACTGGAGGCATTTTACCACCGACCCCAGCAGAGGCAGCAAGTGCTGCAGCTAGGGCAGCTGCTGCCTTTGCATCCCTGGGAGTGAACTCTGTGGGGAGGCTCTCCATTAGGCACTTGAGCTGTTCCTGACCCAGTTTGATTTTATCATCTAGCTCTCGCTGCTCTATGAGGAGTGCAGACTTCATCTTTACAAAGTGCTGGTAATCCTGGAGCTGTTCCTCAGAGAGGTAGTTGCCCAGGATCTCCAAGACCACCCGTTCTCGACGGTCAAGGTTTTCCTTCAGTTCCCGGGCATCTTCATGCTGGCCAGCCAGCAGCTTCCTCTTCTCATTCAGTGAGCTCTGCACACGCCAAAGAGAGCACTTCAGTATCAGCAGCACCAAAATCACTGATCTCCCATCTCCTTCCTCCCAGCACCATATTTGACACCTCTGGGGGAGGTGAGAGGGCTGCTAAGCTCCCAGACACTCAGTCAAAAGCCTGGGGGAGGAGGATTGAATTCTTCATTATAGATTAAACCAGAATCCCACTGGATCAGGACAATGTTCTAGTCAAAGTAGGCCAGAAAGTACTCCAAGAAAGTCAGTAAAACTTGCTTGAAAGCAACAACTACCAGGAAAACCTGGCTTTGTCTCTCAACCACCCAATGAATGTTAAAACATAGCTTCAACTGAGGCAAAAGGCAGTGGGTTGTTCCACAACTCACAACACCATACACCCTTTCCTCCAGCCATCCTCACAGACAGGCTGTCCCAGCCATGGCCATTCTGTTTTGAGACAAAAGCCACAGGATCTGAGACATTGATACAAACTGGGACCAAGGTTCCCAGGGGCAGACCTGCATTTGCTACTGTATATACACAAGCACTAAGCCACCTGTGAGTATTTGGAGGTCCTCACTTATACAAGCATGTTCTTGTGGCTGCTGCTGTCCTGCACCTTGAAAAAGGCCAAGATACATACAAGGCCAAGATGGCTGTGCAGATACATACCCACTCTTCACTGCTGGTATCTTTCCCCAGACTGCTCAGAACGTTCTCTACACGGGCCAGGCGTCCAGAGAGGGAGAGTAAGAGGTTCACCACCTTATCCAAATCGCCAATGAACATCTTGTACTTGTCAAACTCATTAGGTTTGCATAGCTTGCTGATCAACAGCTCCACCTCCTCTCCAAGAGCATTATTCATTTTGATGTCCGCAAGCAGGCCCTCCTTGGCTTCCTTCAGGATTTTCAGCTTGTGGGTTAAGCTCCCGATGAGCTCAGCCTGTCAGAAGGGAAACGCATTGCCACATTCATAATTACCATGATCTCCCTGGATCTATGGATGACAACAAGGAAAGGATATGGCTACAGTTCCTGAGGAGCAGGGTCAAGTCAGCAACAGCTGACAAAGAAGACATTAAGGAGGAAACAGAGAAAACTCTGAAATTCGACATCTAGTTGATAACCTGAATACCCAATCAGATTGCATGAAGATATATTTGTTCTGCCATTGAGGGAGACATCTGCTTTGATGCACCATATCTGATACCCAGTTTCCTATATCTAAAAGATGTTTGTTCTTTAAAGTCTCCGAGTGAAAAGAGCTACAGCCACATCTCCTGCATATTCCCCACTCCCTGCCCCAGCCTGAAATGTCTTATTTGGATGTTATATTTTCTATGACCCAGAACTGTGCAAGACAACTGGCAAAAAAAATTAATTTAAGCTGTATTAATGGCATGACAGGAGGCTGAGCTGACCACTTACATATGGCTTAGTAAGAAAAAAGGAACTGCTACATATTTCCTCCTCCTGAAACTACTGACTGTTCCTTACTCAGCTGCCTTAGTGTTGAGGTATGAGCCTCAAATTCAGCTATAACCAAAGCTTCCTGCCTGTGCAGGCACTGCCTCACAGAAAGAGGAATCAAGCAAGCATTTACACCGAAGATACTCTGAATTTACTTAGTGACTAAGCAAAGACATGGAGGGCAGACACCCATTTTGTGAAAATGCTGGCAACTGTTTCAGTGCCAAAGAAAAGGAGGCCCCCAGAGTTCAGTTACTTCAGAAACAGCAGCGCTGCACATATGCTGGAGATCCTGATTTCTGTCAGGATTTAGGGGAAAGACATGCAAAAGCAGAAGTGTATGGCCTGGGCCTTGCAATTCTTGCTTCCATTTAACTCAGAACTGAGAGCACAGAGAGCAGGAAAAGCTCTTCGTACGAGGCTTGGGTATTTTCAGTCTCTCCAGTTTATGCACTGCTGAGACACCATTACATCTATCTTAATTTGCTCTGCATACAAACACTGCAGGATGAAAAAGAAATAAATCACAGGGTTGTCTGAAAATACTCTCAAAGTCTTCTTTCCATCAAAACTGATGGTCATTCCATGTAAGAAAGCAGTCTACTCCAAAGGAAAAAGGATCTTCAAACCCAGGTCAGGCTGGGGTTAGTCTGGATTGGCCCTGATCCCTGGGATGGCCTGTCAGAGCAGGTTTTAACAGGCTGGTTTTGCAGCAGGGACATCAGCAGCAGCGCTTAGCCAGACACCACTTGGCGTGCATCCTCTGTGTGCATGGTTTTGCGGCTGCGCTGCAGTCTACTGCCGGCTTCCACAGAGATGAAAGGCTGAATAAACCATATTATTCTGTTAAAATAAACATCATCGACTAGATGTATGCAGAAATGACTGCTAAGTCACACTATTAGTTCAAAGGTAGTTCGGGGAAGAGAAGAACAAAGGTGGTACTAAATCCCACCTGCTAGGATAAGGGAAAACAAAACCTTTCCTTGCATTCTCCCCTCAGTGGGACAGGTTGCAACCAACACTTGTCCTTCCCTGTGCCTTTGATCCTAATGCCACCTTCAAAAGAGAGATCCAAGATCCTCACCAGTTGATTGCTGGACCATATCCTGGGGAGCAAAAGAAGTGATCCATTTTCAATGATTACTATACCAGGAGGGAAAACTCTATAGAAGGACTGTATGGGCTGAACAGAGTCCATCATTAACGTCAACAGGTTTTCAGGAGGATGGAGCTGCTCAGATGATGAGTCGTTCCTCCCTGCTCCAGGAGCTCTGCTCAAGGTTCAAATCTGCCCTCCAGCCATAGCAGGAGGCTCTAGGACTGCTGGAAGTGACATACCTTTGTTCTAAAGGCATGGGAGCTGTACAGGGCTGTGACACACTTGCTTTGTGTTCATTAATCAGTGACTCTCCTTCGATCCCAAATGCCAACCAATATAGCTCCTTTGCATACTTACAATGGAAATGAGCTTGGTTTATCCAAATGACCTCTGAGAGTAGCTGCCTTCTCAGAAAATGCCTATGCAAATGTTCTTTCACACAGGCCATGAACAAACATACCAGGCAGATCTCGCTGTCTGGCCTAATCACTTCCATCTATTTCTGTTTCTCCATGCAAATGTAACCTTTGAGCCCTGGACTCATCCTCCATGGATGAGTCACATCTACTCACATCTACTTGCAAGCCTGTCAGATGCTTGCAGCATGTCAACTGACTCCATGGGGCAGCACCTCTTGTTTCACCACCACGTACCTTTCACGCTAGTTTAAGGAGGCAGCTGGGTTTGAAGCACCCTAAGAGATGATCGGGCTGATTACCTTTGAAGCTGGGTGCTCTACAAGTGATGGCTAGGCCCAGATAATTAAAGCAGCATTAATTAGCAACATGTGCATGATCTGTCTATGTAGATTTGCTATGCAGAATCTATGTAGGACTACAGAAGTAAGAGATGGAAGGCATGATGAGTGCCCCTGATCCATTCCAGTGGCATGGTATGACAGCTCCTGAAGACTTGACTGCACCTCAGATGCTTCACAAAATAGGGAAAGTCTCCTCGCTTAGCACTCCTTATTCATGTTAGCACTTTGATGGAGGTCCCATTCTAGCTGTCACTGTATTAAAGCTCCCCAAGTCAGGGCTACAGGGCATCGTATCTTCTCTCTGCTTTTTTTACATGTGGCATGGGGATGAGGACCTGGAGAGAAAATGTGGAGCTGTGCTAGAGATGTGAATTCTCTGCGCTATGATGGAGAGGCTGGGTTTGAGAGACTTCCTTTAAATCCATGCCTGATTTCAGTACAGGAACAATCATAGCATATGGGATTTGCACAAATATTTGTATCCTTTAGTATGTTTAAACTCTGCTGCTGTACAAATATGGGCTGGAATAGGGGCTGTGCTACTCTGTCCAGTGCAGTGTAGGATATTTTAAATTTTACAGGCACAGCTGCTTTTGACATGTAGGCATGTGAAGGGAGGTACAGACAGGTAAGTACCTGCCTGTGGCTCTTTGGGACTTGTGAGCTTCACAACACATCTGTAATTACCAGGTAACCAATGTGAGACAACCACAGGGGCCAATTAGAAGGCCCTGCAAAAGCCCTGGAAGACAGAGCACCCAAGCCTGCGGCAAGAACTGCAGGGGCCATTCCTCAGTGAAATGGAGCTGCAATCAGAGGAAAAGATTTTCTCCTCCCCTGCCCTGCTCTCCTCCCACCCATCATATTGAGGTTGTGCTGACTGAGCTGCTGAGGTGCACATCACTTTCAGCAGGCCAGTGAAACAATGAAGTGTGGAGGAAAAGCAGTAGCCAATGTTTCTTTGGAAGCAGTGAGTGCAGACAGCCACTAGAATGGGTAAACTGGCTTCATTGAAGAGGAAAATCCTAGGGCAAACGTCATGCACTCAGCACAGTCACTAGCTGGAACCTGTTCCTGTTTCTAACCTGAGCTGTACGTGCTAAAGTCACTTCACCTCTCCCTTTTTCTTCCTTGCTATGGGACAGGGACTGTCTCTTACAATCTGTGCACTCTGCATTTGGTATAGTACAGACCTGCCTCAGGGTTGTGCAAGATTTGTACTCAAATTTACTGTGAGTACTCAGATTATCTCTTTTTGTTCAGTCTTGGTCACTGTAACAAGGCTTCACAGGGGGCCTAAACACACCCAGCTCTCATGTAACTTGGGACTGCCAAAACCTGAGCTCAAATAGAAATGCATTTTACTTCCGGGCTTATTACTTCAGGAAGTTACTAGCAAATGGTGGTGGTGTGCTGAATTTACCTTCTTCTCATTTATGTCCAGCAGCTCCTCTTCCTCACCTACTTCTTCTGGCAAGTCCTTGATTTTATTCAGCAGTTCTGCTTTAGGTGCTGAAACACTGTAATATGCAGGACAGGTGACCAGGGTTACAGGAGCTTCCTTTTCTTCTCTCCTACACCACAGTGAAGAAAAAGGAGAAGTTCAGTCAGAGCCTGACATTTTCCCATGCCTAGATCAATGATTTTCCAGCATTTCCTCCTTGGTACCTTCCCAGTGTTATTATTCACAAAGGAAATGGCTGATTCCTGCCATCAGAGGGTGCATGTCAGCTGCTTTCATGCCTATCCTCTCCTTAAACGTAGACTTGGTTTACAACTCTATACAGGACCAGATCTTTGCTGAAGGTAAATCAGTACACCTCAGCTGGTGATGGCTGCACTGACCATCTTACCTAGCATGATGCATTACAACTTATTTCTATATGGTTCTCCAGGTGTCAGATTTCTTATAAAATCCACACTGGAGAACTTGGGCTGAACTTTGCATGTCCTTGTAATAAACAGGTGCCTCCATCCCTCCTTCCAAAATCTGGCTACTCTTTATCTTTCTGCCTACCACTGTTTTAGCACTGATTTTACTCTCATATCCCCATTATTGTGCTTTGGACTAAATTGCTTCAGATTACAAAGGTTAAGAGAGCAAAATCAAGCAACACAAAATCAAGTAACACAAGTAACAAGCCCTGTTACCAAGCTCAGTATGGTTTTCCAAAGAGCTTGGAGAGGTGAGCTCAAAGGCCACACGTAGAGCCAAGCGCCTGAGAAAGGGCTTTCAGTCTTCACACCTGGGAACAGACAAGCTCCCTCTCCAGCATCCACCTGAAAAATTCAGCACTGGCTTGTCCTTGAACGCAGTTAGTGAGTTCTGCTGCAGTGTTAGCCCACCACCCAAAGAAGCAGGGCTTACGTGTCATCTTCAGCCACTGTCCTGTTAGCTTTCTTCTGCGTCATCTTCCTCTTCATGTTGTTCTCCTTCAGCAAGCTGGTTCCACTGGGGAAAAGCCCTTCCATTAAGTCCATGGTTGTTTTCATTTTGGAATCTGGATCCAGGATATCAGCCAGAGACTTGTCTTTATGGACAATTTCTTTTGCTAGAGCTTCTGACTTAATATCTTCTGGAGTTTTTGTCTTCACTGGAGATGCTGCACTGTGTATCCCAGAATCCAGGCTGCCTTTTCCCAGGTCTCTGGTGATGACTGCTGGCTCACTGTGGTTTCCTTCAGGTTGAGTTATGGGCTGCCTATCAGTACTTTGAGGCACTTCAGAAGCAGCAGGTAACTGGTGCTGTTTATCCACAACAGATGGAGAGCTAGGCCTCTTTGACGCAGATGGGGAGAGGGGACAATTTTCACAGACACTGGTGCCCCATCCTGTTATCTCCTGCTCAGCCAGGGCTTTGGGAAAGCTTTTGAAGCTGCTATAGACAGAAAAATTCTGTGAGATGAACATAAACTTACCACACAGGACCATTGTGAACACATGGTGAAGGCTGAAGACAAGTAAGTTTTCCTTTTCTCTCATTTATTTTTGTGTCTTACTCCTTATTTCAACACAGAAGCCCACAGTATGAAGCTACTGGCACCATAAGCACATTGTTCCTTCAACCTGGACACTGCTGTTTTGTCATTACAACACAGAAAGAACTAGTGAATGAGAACGGCTTTTGACAAGGGCATGTAGTGACAGGACAAGGGAGAATGGCTTTAAACTGACAGAGGGGAAATTGAGATGAGATCTTAGGCAGAAGTTCTTCCCTGTGAGGGTGCTGAGGCCCAGGCACAGGTTGCCCAGAGAAGCTGCGGCTGCCCCATCCCTGGAAGCGTTCAAGACGAGGCTGGATAAGGCTTGGAGCAACCTGGTCTAGTGGAAGGTGTCCCTGCCTATGGCAGGGGGTTGGAACTGGATTAGCTTTAAGGCCCCTTCCAGCACAACCCAGTCAGTGATTCTATGAGAAGTTACTTGGTTTTCTGCTCACAGACTGGGGACATTGCATTTCCCCAGCTGGAGGTACCATCCTGAGCTGTCCATACTCATTTATCCCTTTCATGTTGGAAAAGCCAATCACTACTACAGCCCTAGTCAGATTCTTCCTGGATGGCAATCAGAGCAGCTCCTTGGGAGTGAAGGAAGCTGTGCTGAGTTAAACCAGCTGGGCACTAAGCCCCAAGTCCTATCCTTCAGGAAAAAATCACTATTCAGTGTGACTGCGACATATTTATGTTGTTGCTTCTTGGCAGATGGTCACTGTTTCATAACAGTATTACTTTGTGCCAGGTCTCAAATGTATTCTGGGAAATTCTAACTGCTTGGAAAAACCATCAAGAATTTTCACAGTTCTCTCTCAAAAACCAGTAACTAGAAGGAGTCAGCAGCCATTTTAACTCTTCATGCTGGAGTAAGAAGCATGAAGGCGCCTGCTCAGCTAGCAGCTGTGGGTGGTTCATCGCAGCACACAGATCTCAGTCCCATTTCTCTGGAGCCCTGCATATCATGCTGTGTATGACCCTACAATGCCCAAGATGGTGCATTCCAGCCCCCCCACCCCGCCCCTACCTCACTTTGGTGTCCTCTGTGAGCCTGGTGGATTTGTCTCCAGCTGCCCCATTCCCCTCAAGGGCCACAGGAGGGGGAGGAGGTGGGAATTCCTCCATGCTGTTGGCAGAAGTGCAAGAGCTCAGCTCAGGAAGAGGATGGGATGGCAGTGAGGTGGGTGAGAAGGGTGGTGCAATGGTCCTGGGCTGGCAAGGCATGACAAACACCTCATCGTCCTCATCATCCTGCAGCAGCGGTGGGGGGGTGAGCTGCAGCCCTGACTCTGAGATCCGAAGATGGGTTGTCCCCGGGGGAGAAGGAGTCTCTGGGTCAGAAGTGCTGCTCTGTGTCGGCAGGGACTGCCACCGCTGGGGGAACTGTGGCCCAGCCGCTGGAGGAGACACCATAGCCCTCAGGTAGCTGTTGTCTTTGACTGAATGAGCCCACACCACTTTGGGTGGAACAGATCTGTGGAGCAGCCCAGCTTTCCTTCTCCACATCATTTCTTCTGTGGGAGCCTTGGAGCATCTATCCTGGACAGCACCCAAAGACTGTGCCTGAATATTACCGTTGCCCTCAGGGGGAACAGCATCTCGTTTGGCATGGTGCTGTCTCAGAGCCTGGCCATCACTTGCACTCTGGAAGTCTGAGGGAGTCAGGGTGGGTGTACTGGGGGAGGACTGGCCAGATCCATGAGTAAGGTTAAGGAACAAGGATTTAAAGCCTTGCTTTTGCTCAGAATAGTGACTCCTTGCCTCTGTTGGGGATGAGACAAATGCAGAAGTCCTGCTATCTGGCGTAGAAAGTTCTGAGAGCTTGTGGTTCTCGTTCAGTGTGGTGGACCCGGTGACCACCTCGCTGCTGTGGTGAGGATGCGGACAATAACTGGTGAACACCATTTTTTCTGAGTGGCTTCTTTCTTTCTTGCTGAAAGACCTAAATGCCAAGAGACACACCATGATAAGATTAATAATTAATCAATGAGCAAGAAAAGCTATTGTGCATCTCCTTAATAAGTAAATTATGCAACCATATCAGAGGCCCGGGTCAATGCCTGCTGATCTAGGTGAGGCGCAGTTAGGCTTTGAAACTGCTAGTAAAATACAGAATACTAATGCTAGGGACACAGAGCCACATCCAGTCCCACTCTCCATCTTTATCTTCAGTGTATGCCAGTTCACACACGTGTGCATACATGTAGCAAGCATCACAGCAATAACTTAATAGAAAGAAAACTAGGGAAACCTAAATGCCTGGCTTCCTTTACAGCCTTGCTCTGAATTTTGTTTCTTACAGATGGGGCTAGTAGTAACTGCCATAAGACTGCTTGACATGGTCTACCATCAAGCTCTGTTCTCAACTGCTGATAACTTAAAGAATTTCAGCTTTATGGCCCCTGGCAGTGTTCAAGGCCAGGTTGGAAGGGGCTTGGAGCAACCTGGCCTAGTGGGAGGTGTCCACACCCATGGCAGGAGGTTGGAACTGGATGAGCTTTAAAGGTCCCTTCCAACCCAAAACCCAAAAAAAAGCTTGTGATTCTATGAGAATTTCCATAATATTATCTGCCCCTTTTGGAAAGGTGCCATCAAAACAATTTGACTGTCTCTGAGAACAAAGTGAGGCTGAAAAATGCACTATTTTGACAGCAGAAAAAACTAAAAAACTTCCCAACTCTCAAACCCTTGTAATCCTGCTAGGAAAAAGAGCTCTACTCAGGGAGGTGTACAGAATCCAAAGCCAATGCACTTCAACTGCAAATGGATGTTGAGGCTGCAAAGCCAACAGAGTAAATTATTCCTTCCAGGTCTTTTAAAATGTTTTCATGTGACTCTGAGAAACAGTGTCTGGCCTTTGAAGTGAGGATCCTGCTCAGAATCTGTAGCCAAGCCTACTTGCCCATGTGGCTATTTAGAAACAGAAGAAGCAGTAATAATAGCACTAGCAGATGCAAGCGTAGATGGGCTAAAAACATGAGGCCATACCATAAACCAGTAAAATACAATAAAGCTCTACTGCCAGTCTATTTTCTGTTCTTGAGATGCATTGTTCACATAATTCAACACTACAAATCTGTGACATTTGAGGCTTGGGCCCCAAATGTGCTCTCAGATGTACTGGGACAAATTAAGAATATCTGCCAAAGACATGGGTTGTTCCGGCTTTATTCCTGTGTAACTGAGAATAGAATTTGGCTGCTTTTGCCTGAGGGTGGGGAAACTTCCCAGACAGACTGCTCTTGGTATTGTCTGTGGTTCCTGGACAGTAGCAATATGTATTCTTTTCGGATGCTCAGTGTTTGTCAGAAATGCCAGATGGTAATTCTCTAATTGAAAGATCTCTCCTACTGTGGAAGCAATTGTGGATTCTAAAACTGGTGGAGCAACAACTGTTCCCAACAGTGCTTATGAGACAGTTATTGCATGACACATGGAGAGTAGCACAGAGTGTAAGTCACAGAGCATGTGTGACCAGAGCAAGTGATGGCTGACCAGGGTTTCCCTAACTTTCCCACATGACAGTTTTCCTCCTTGAGCAAGAGAGGTGGTAGGGATGGTCCCATCTCTTCTCCAGCACATTAAGCAGCTGTGTCCCAAGGAACCCTAACAGTATAATTTCTACTGCCTGCTATTGCCTTCCGTGAAGAGCCCATGCATGGAGTAGCTGCAGACAGCAACAGGATGGTGATGGTTAGATGTGAGAAGACCAGCTAGAAAACAGCGTTTTGGGGCTGACAACCACAGGACAGACAAAGACTGCATCTTGTAAAGGATGGATTGAAGATGCTACAATAATCCCCTAGGAACCAGACTGTGAAATACTCACAGTGGGGTAGGGGAACATTCAACAGCATCCTAATAGTGGAACTCCTTATGTGACACATGGGTAAGGTCTTTGTCTACCTGCCCCTTTCAGTCTGCAGAGGGTTCAGGTCTTGTTCTCATTGAGATTTAAGTGTAAAACTTCTACCAGCTTCAACAGTGCACAGTCAGAGCCCTCTGGCTTCCAAAACTCCCACCCATTCTCTTTCAGGTCATTTCAGTAGCAGTAACGTAAGAAAAATCACTCAGCAGCCAAGGCTTACAGGGAGTGATTTGCAGCCTGTGTGGTGGGACCCTGGGTCCTTTTTCCTGTCTTCTCCATCCTCTCAACCTATCTTTTGGGAAATCCAATACTGATTAAGAAAGGAAAGCAACCTCCCATCTCCCAGAAGAAATGGGTTTGCAGAGCAAGCAGGATGCCTATGCGGCAGAAACATCATAAAACTGTTAATACAAATAATCTCTGCACAGTGAAGCATGAGAATGAGAAACCTACATTTTGTGCCCCAGTAAACTTATTTTCAGTCTGAGTGTTCAATCCTGTTACTTGGAAAATAGGTTGGGGGATGGAAAGAAGCCACAAGTAGTTGTTGAGAAGCACGATGAAATGCCATCTCTAGAAGAAATGGGGAGGAATGATGAACTAAAGCAGCTGTATTGTTCTCTTAGGAAAAAAAAAATGGAAAAAGTTATTCCAAATGAAAGTAAATGGGTGCATTTTAAATAATCATAAAAGGATGAGCTTGAAGGCAGACTGAGTCCCTCTAGAACAACATTTATGTCTTCTTAGGGGTAAAAATGGCCAGCCAGTCAGCAGTAAGATGCAGCTAGACTAGGAGCCTTCCTCTACTTCTTGTGTGGTGAAACCTTTGGAGACAGCAGTGTTAACTCCCCCTGTGACAGCCCAGTGGGCTGACATTTACTGAGAGCTTATGAGCAACAGAGCTCCTTTGTGAATAATTCTTTGAGTCCCTCTTGATGGTTTTTACTGTAATATGAGTTAGCTATTTGAGCACTCAGACCTTAAGGCAAACATCTATTTATTATTTAAATGTAAATACAGCAAGACCAACTTCAGTTCTAGTTAACTTCAGAACAATCCACTGCTAAGTGGATAGTTATGTAAGGTCCTAATGTTATGAGTTTTATGATTATACTTTTCTATTTTTAAAAACATTTCTCTTTCCCCTCTAGCTGAGCAAAATATCATGCCTGCATAAAGGGAAGCAGCCTAAACACAAGCTCCCAATTCAGTAAGATAAATTAAATCTGCTTATTTTAGTCCACGCAAATGTTCACTGCTTCTAGGGAGGAAGCATCCTGGACTGGAGAAAATGAGACAGACTGGGATATTGGGATATTTTTTTCTTTAGAATCTGTCAGTTATGACAAAATCTGGATGCCAGTTCTAACAGCAGATCAAACACATTTTGGAAGTTACACAACTGGAAATATGTTGTACAAACATGCTCCAAAATGACATGAGGAGGCCTTGATAGTGAATTAATGTCTGTAGTGGAAAAACAAAGGCTCTCGGCAACTTACTCCTCCTAACTCTGCTGGACACACAGACCCAGAACTGTGCCTTTGAGGATGTTTTCTCTGGTTTGTTATGACCCATCCGTTTACATAGACAACACGTGACAACTGCTGCTGGCAGCAGGATGTCAGGAGCTTATTCTGCACTGAGTGACAAAGGGGATATCAGCATGTACCTACCTGGCTCCTGTACTGACCACGTAGAATGGATCTCTCACCATACAACCAAATTCACTGCTTTCCCTTCTCAGCAGGTCCTGGAGTGCAAAGACAATATTAGCAGTAAGCAGAAGGCAAAACAAAGTATGAAAACACTGACATTTCATAGTAAGAGAACTCTACTCCTGCTTAGAGGAGCTGCCTGCCTTTTTCTGGATGGACTGTGTACCAACAGGCAGACTTATTCAGAGACATGTCTTTTTAAAACCCCTCAGCAAGTCCTTGCCTCTTCTAAAAACATGCTCAAGGGTATTAGTGGAACCTGTGTACTCAACTTTGTTCTACATACAGTCAAGAAGCTGAGACATCACTGAAGCAGCCTTAACTGGGAAGGTAAACAGTGAAGAATCTGTGCCCAAGCCCAGGGCCAAAACAGGACAGAAACTCTGCAGAGATACTGAATGACACAAAAGCTGGAAACTCCAGCCATGCGCAGAGGTGCTGAAAAACTTCACAATATTCAGCACTTGGTTCTTGGAAAACCAAAGCATAGAAAATACCTCCTCTTTAGGCATTTGTACCTTCTAAAACCAGATAAATGTTGCGGCTGAAATACCTTTGTGAATCTGACTCTCTCTGCCCTAGAGCTCCCATGATAGGACATCAGGCTATTATGAGACATGAAAGCAAATGTTAAGCCTGCTTTGAAAGAGGTTGGTATTTTCTTCCATACAATCTTTCCAGCAGAGAGCATTTCAGTGTCCCCTTCCCTGCACCCTCAGTAATTGCTTTTTTTGGTTAGTGTTGCTGCAGAGGGAGGGTAAGTGCAATCTTGATTTAGGAGTCCAGGAGCTGGGAGATACACAGGCTGAGACAAACTAAAAATGCAGAGAGGAAGGAAGGCTGGGAATGTGTTCTGAAGACTGAGAGCTAATAATTCCACATGACTATCAATTTCTTTATATCTTTAAACAGATTCCTACAGTGACATTGCAATGTGAGTTATATGCAGCCTGAAAGGAACATTAGACACTGTATGCTGAAAAATATACAGTGAGGCAGAGAAATCTGCTGCTACACTGGAAATACGCATTTCCCAACAAAAAATCTGAAAAGACTCCAAAAAAATAATAATAACAAATAAAAAATCACCCTGTTTCTTTGGCTTTGTCCCCCACTTTCATAGCTGTGGTTTTGTATTGGAGACAGATCAGAAGCAAACCTAATGAAATGAGCACTTAAACATAACTTCCCATTCAAACAGACACTTATGGATTGGTGTGTATACTGGAAGTCAAACATGCTTTCATGAATTAGGATTTAAGAACAGGATTTGCCCAAGTGCCTTGCTGCCTATAGGACTAAATTCTCATTCCAGAAGAGGATATAGCTACATCACTGTCAAACAGCAATAAGGGTTCTCCCCTCCTCCACTCCCCTCCTGTAAGGGGGTCTGCAGGGCTGTTCGTCATCTTCCTCAAGTCACCTTCCAACAGACAGAATCTCTGGTTTGGCTGCAAGATTAAAAATGAGCCAACAAGAGGGAAATAAAGATCTCCAGAACTACCCTGCATGTCCCCTGCCCAACAGAGTGGGCCGGGTAAAGACAAACTAGGGCTGCCTGTTGTTCAACCAGTCACTGAAAAGTATGTTTTAGTGATATTACTCTTTCTGGATGGCTGGTTTTGAGCTGTTCATGCTGCTTGAGGAGGCAGAGAAAGAGTCACAGCTTGGCCTTCACCTAAACCCTTTCTTAAGGACTGCCCTGTTACTGAACAAGACTTCATGACTGGCAAGTGTGACAAAATGGCACAGATGAAACTGATGCCTGGCAGGTGTAGAAAAACACTGATGATGGGATAAGACAGGAGTGGTTGTGGAAATGCATTCCAGTCACTTGATATTCACAAGCTGCTTTTTGAATTCTTTCTATTTAAAAATGTAGCGTGGGATCTGAGGTCTGTTGAAGGAGGACATTTAGAATGAAGCACACAGTGAGTCTGGGAGGATGGCTCCTTTGGTTGTTTCCTCCCTCCCCCCATGATGAATGAGCCTGGTGTGGAAAGAGGGATAGGGCAGCAGACCTACACTGCTGCAAATCCATGTGGCTTGACTAGATGCAGCTACCTAAATAGGTCTAAAGAGATTTCACGCAGTTGAAAAGCTGGCCTGGGCAGTTCTTTAAGAAGTTAGCCTGTTTCTAGTATTTACCATCATCAGAGTCAGTCAAATTCCCTGTTTGTGACATCAGTGCAATGTTTCCAACTGCCAAGCAGGGTACATGGGTTGAGCGGCCAGGGTCTCCACTAAGTTTTCTCTGCAATGTTTCCCTCCAGGGCTGGAGGCAAAACATAACGGTTATTGGCAGAGCCTTTGCTGCACATTTCTCAGCACTGCTGGGCACAGTGTGAGCAAGGGAGATTTCAAGCAGCCTTTAGTCCTCTCTACTTTGCATCAGTGAACTTGGATAAGGCAGAAGAGCAGCAGCAGCCTATCACCACCTTAATGGCACAGCCCACCAGAAAGTGCTGAATGCTTCTTCCGTGATGCTTATTACCATGATGATTCCATGACGTTTTTACCAACAGGTAAAAACAGGATGGGATGGGACATCCAGAACTGCATCTCAGCATCTCTGAAATCCCTGAAATAGCCCCAGCATTAACAAAACTGAATAGAAGCAGCACCTCACCAGTGAGCAGTTAAAACAGCATCCTGGTAATTTAAACACAATAAAGCATCCCTATCTCAACATGTATTTGACCTCTCTCTAATGAATGGAGTAACTGCCATGACTGAACATCAGCCTGTTAATCCCACATCCCAACATTCCTTGGTTCAGAGCCCTTCTTGTCTGCACGTTTATCCCATTTCCACATACCTGGTGTTTCTTATCTGCTGTGGGAGATGACCTGGAACGTATATGCACAGGGAATGTCTGATTGTCGTACCTATCAAGTAAGTCTTCCACAGACACTGATTTCCCAGATTTCCTGGCAGTGGAGGGTATTTCAAAGACATGCTCCTGCTTTCTGTAGTGAGGCTGGTCCTGCATGCCTCTGATGAGCTCTGTTTTGGTTCTATAATCCCAGCACCTCTCTGTTTTGGGTCGGCTTGTGACTGAACTGTCCTGGCGCCCTGTCTTCTTCTCATCTCCACTCATGTCAAAGCAGCCCATGAGACCAGGAGGAAGAGTAGAAGATATCTGCCTTGTCCTGGACATCCTCTCTATGGACTCTCTCCGGCGGTAAAGGTTCTGGTCCTGGAGAGAGTTCATGCTGGAGGCAGAGGAAAGGCTCTGGCTGTCTGGGCCACATGGCTGTAGGTAGGAGCTGTGGGAGCGCTCCCTCAGCAGCCCCACATCTTGTGAGGATGGACGTCTCCCTGTTTTGCGCTCAATGTAGTCAGCAAGGGCGTTCTGCTGGAGCTGCTTGAGCTCCGGCTTGGAGAGGCTGGCTGTGGAAGAAGCTTCGCCATCCCCTTCGAAGATCTTACGCCGATCAGCCACCGTATTCTCTGGGAAGATAAAATGGATGCTTTTCTTCTGCAAGGAGAAAGGTGATGGCTCCCCATCAGAGATGCCCACCTCGTTCATCTTCTCTGGCTCCGAATAAGACCGCTTCTTTTGCTCTGCTGTCAGCCGCTTTCGGCCCCCAATGCGCAAGATGTGCTGTGTCTTGGCGTAGTCCAGGGTGGACAGGCTGCCTTCTGTTGGGGTGATACTGTGCCTCTCCTTTGGGGTGTGTGGAGATAGCACCATGCTCCTCATGCCCACATGGGCTGAAGCAGGCCTCTGTGTTGTTCTCTTGGATGTGCTCCCGAATGGGGGGCTGATGCGACGGAAAGAAGTTGCCCTCAGGACCCTGGACTGAGCATCTTTAATGCTGTTCCTGTAAGCTTTGTTAAATGGTGTGTCCAGCTGCGATCCATGGGTATCATGGATGTTATCCTTCCAGAGGACTTCCTTCTCAGGCTCAGCTCCCAGCTGGAATGTGCTTTTACTCCTTGGGAGCTGAGTCACCCTTATTTGCGCTTCATTTTCAGGACACAGGCTGTAGTATTCGCTGGGTCTTGCCTGCTTCACCGAAGCCACCATTTGCAGCTCTACAGGGCGCCAGTCAGCCTCCTCCAGCTTCCCATTCCTGATGAAGGGGCTGGAGACCCTGCCTGGCTCGCAGGGTACCTGGCTGGGCTCACGGAACTTGCTCCGTATGTCCTCCAGGCTGTAGAGAGAGCACCTCATGCTGGAGGGCTGACTGGTCCTGCTTGGCCTGTAGTGCTGGCCAAAGCTGGGAATACCAGCATTCTGGGGCTGGTCAGTGCTTTGCTCTCGCTGCTCAAACTTGCTGACCTTTTCCAGCACTGAGCAGCGGGACTTGCCAGCATCTGGCTTGCCATAGGGAAAGCTTTGGGCGCTGCTAGAGCTGAGCTGGCTCCTCCTGAAATCAGAGGTCTTTGGGTGCTGCGGAGAAGGGGGCTCCTCACACTTTGGCTCCGCAGCATGGAATGGAGTGACACTTCTGCCTCCCTCCTCCTGCCTTGCAAAGGCCTGTGGGTCCACATCACTCCACTGTTTATGCCCTTGTCCCCTGTGATCCCTCTCTTTGCTGCTGCTGCTCAAGAAGGACAGTTTGGTGTTGGAACAACTCTCACCTGGTTGCACATCTCTGACCTCAGAGCTGCTTTGCCTCCTGGAGCTCTCTGGGATGTTCTGCAAGGAGGAGAAGCCATACTGCTGGGCCTTGCTGTGACACCACTGGTGGTGAGCAGCAGTATCTCTCTCGTTTATCTGTGCACTGCCATTTTTGTCCTCCTGCGATTCAGCTATCCAGTCCTCTTTGGGCTGGTAATGGGCTCTTCTCTCACCAGTATCCCTCAGCTGGGGCTGTGGAGCTTGAAAACTTTGTTTGGAGGCTTGTGCAGTACTTATGCGGGTCTCTTGGCTGCTTTGTACTCCTTTGTAAGGAGGTAACAACTCCTCCCTTCTTGAGGTGGTCAGACAGACTTCTGGGCCTGCCATGCTAGGAGCTTTTTGCTGAAGAAGTTTTGCTCCAGCATCGTGCTTTGTCTCAGCTGCTAGGGGCTGGTAGAAGACAGTCAATCTGTTTGCAGTGCTTTGGCTTTCATTCTCATCAAGGCCCTGGGTGCTGCTGGCTATGGCCTTGTCATAAGAGGCTGGAATTGGTGGAGAGTACCCGCTTTCTTTGGCCAGAGCTGGATAAAGCATCCCATTACTGCTTACAGAAGGCTGGGGCACCTGGGCATAGTGCGGCTCTGGGGAGAGTACTGGGTAGACACCAGTAGGCAGCAGGGGCTGCCCCGGCTGGGCTGGCTGGGAGTAGGTCTGCTTGGGCTTCATGGTGGGGCTGCTCTCTGGGCTCTTCTCCACCACGGTGTGCAGATGTCCTTCTCCAAAGGGGGTTTTCAGCACTGGCCCCTGGGAGAGGGTGCTGACAAGCGGAGGCCAGGTCCCTTTTGGCTGGGTTCGACCAGGCTTGTTCAGATCAAGCCCAATGCATGAGCTGGGCCTCTCGTGATGTCTGATTGCTGCATAGCTGTCGCTGCGGGTGGGAGGCAAGGGAGGTCCCTTGGGGGGTTGGTTTTTGTTGTCCAAGGAGCCCTGGCCTGGCTGAGCCCAGGAGGGAGCTGTGTTGTGCCGGCTGAAGAGCCTGCTGTGGCCGCAACCATCCAGTGAAGCCTGGGCCTCACAGCTTAGAAGCAAGGCAGAGGACTTCACCTCATATTCCTTGGAGATCCCCTGCTGGGCATCGTAGACTGTCTTGACATACTTGATGTCAGCTTGCCTCATCCTCTCTTGTGGGCCGCCTTGGGGCTGCATGCTGTCTGTGGAGCAGGAGTACTCCTTGCTGAATGGAGGAGCGGGGTACTCAGGGATGCTGGAGTTGGTGGAGAAGGAGCTGTAGGCAGAGTCTCTCTTGTTGTGGAGGTGGGAGAGCTGGTCAGTGCTGTTGGTGGACTTGGCTGGGGGCAGGTGACAAGGGTGGTAGCCAGGGGAGGAGTGGTCCAAGCTCTCCATGCTGCCCCGGGAGCTGTATTGGTCAGGACTTCTCCTCAGATAGCCATGCTCATAGGCGGAGAGATCGCTGGTGGAGGAGCTGGGGAAGAGCAAGAGGAGAGTACAAATGCACTGCCAGCAGAGGAGAGGCACAACAACTTATAAGTGAGCTCAGAAGCAAGATGTTTAGTTTTGAGATGAAAACCCATATTTGGGCCTTACTCCATCCCCTGTTTGCAGTCATCCCAGTTCATGAAGAGGAACTGCTTGACATTGCAACACATGGCTCTTATTTACCACAGAAGGGTGGGAGGGAAATACAGACAGAAAGACAGTACCTCACTGGAGCCAGGGAGGATCAACCCCACCCATCAAACCTATCCAAGGCACTTGGAAAGCTGAATGAGCCCCGACGCCACCGAGGAGGAGAGGAGCACAAGAGGTGTTCTGGGGAGAATCTAATCTCTTCCTTTTTTTCCCCATTTCATTTCTTTTTATGGAGAGGAAGGCTATGTCCTGGCAGGCTTCCTGGAAATTCAGTTGTCCCAAGGACAGTTTGCTTGCTGTGAGAAAATCAAACTGACAAGACAGAGAAGAGATGCATGTGGTTGTGCGTGGAGGCAAGTGGGAGGTGCAACAGCAGAAGGGGTTTGAGAATGCCCCAGGAAGTCTTCACAGCCACCTCCTCACATAGGAGGACATGCAGGACATTTTGGCACCTGCTGTGAGGTACACGTGTGTCAGAAGAGGACTCACTGCCTTCAAAAAGGATATTCAGAAATCAGTGAGAAGGGAGCATCTTGTGCCAGCCACAGTCCCTCCATACAGGGGAGCCAGTTTTCCCTGGATAATCTCTTCTCCCAGATTCAAGCAAATGCACTGAGAATTTGAGATTGTAGCCTGAGGATTTCACCCTTCTTCCCTCTGTTCCCAGCTCCACTCCCTTAGATACTGTTTTTCTCTAGTTCCCTGTGCAACTATGTGCACTGCGCTGGCAGAGCCACAGGAAAGCACCATGAAAGGAAAGACTGCTGTCCCATGCAAAGGGTGGTGGAGCAAGGTTTGGAGCCAGAAGCAGGAATGCAGAGGAGCCTGAGTCTGCCAGAGTGCAAACTGGAAAGGCAAGCTCCATTTCTACCTGCTTTGCTCCACTGGAATAACAAACCTAACCCTGCTCTGTGTAGCAGGGGAGCTGGGGATGCACAGCAGCCTGGAAATCAAGGAGACAGCAGGTAAAACCCTCCCCAGCAAGCATCTGCTGAAAAGCCTAAAGCTTCCTCCAGTTGTATCCCAACCAGTCACCTTCACCTGTAGCTGGATTAATACCCACAAGCCCGAAGGACAGACAGGGAGGGGAAGGCTGCTAAGGGAGAGGAAAGGCAGAAGGAATCCTGCCTGCAAGGGAAAAAGGTAGCAGCTCTGCAGAGGGATGCAAAGGAACACAGGCACAGGCAGAAAGAGATATGGCAACTCTCAGGGAAAAGCTGGCCTACTCGTTTAAATGCACCACTCTGTTTTAGTTTCACTTAAGTATCTACCTGGCAGTGCCCGGCACAGCCCTGGCCAGCTGGCCACTAGATGTTCCCCGTGCTCCTCTTCGGAGACTGAGCTGTACTGCCAAAGGCTCTGCCAGGAGCTATGGCTTGGAAGCAAAGCCCCTCAGTGGGAAATGAATGTGCTACAGCATGATCTGTGCTGAAGGCCAGAGATGAACATCCATTTTTCTGCAACCATCTCCTCACTTTTTTTTAACGCTATTTTCTTTCTCCTCCCCTCTGCCAATGCTCAGTCTTGCCTTTAAAAGAAATGTGTTAATACAGCGGCTATAAGGAGAGTTTCCCACACCTGAAACCCTTCTGCCTTTCCAGGGGAAACCCTCCAAGGGCAGGAATTTAAACTTGAACCCCCTCAAGCTGTCCCAGGGTTTACCCCAAATACATTTTGGGACTGCTGATGGTAGCTGAGGGGTCTGTCTCCTCCCCATAGTCAACACACTACATGGCTTCACAGAAACAGCCCCATCACTGCTTCCAATCTCCCATGGCCAAAATGAGAGTGGCTTCGTACCACCTTCACAGCACTAAGGTTACTAGTTTAGTCTTTTGGAGACTGATAAACCCCTGTGCTAACTTCTTAGAGAAGCAGCCATGCACATACAGCTATGATAGAGCTGACCCCTGCAGAAAGTGATAGCCAAAACTAGGAAATCCCTTGCTGAACTTCTCACTCGGGGAGTATCGTTGGTGCTGCACTCATTGGCTGCTCCTGAGAGTGGCTTGATTATGCTGACAGGCACAGATGCCCTGTATCTACACCCTTTCCTTCCTCTTCTTTTTCTTTTTTATAGGCTAACTTTTACTTTGGATTTCTTTTCCTTTGTTGGGGAAAAAAACATGCTGTGTTTCTACACAGGGACAGCCCACAGGATGCAGAGCAAGACTCTAGCTCTTGCAATCGGTTCCATAGGAAGCTGCATTAACATCCTGACAGTGGGTTCCCATCTTGGTGGGAGGGGGGATATTAAAAGTAATTAATTTCCTAGCTGTTAATCACCTCATAGAGCACTTAAAGGAAGAAAACACAACCACTTACTTTATCTGGGTAATCAAACAGGAACCAAAGCCTTTCTAACTCTAATCCTAACTACCTGGCTGTTTGTAAACCTATCAGCTCAGGTTGGATGCAGCTTTGAGCAACCTGGTCTAGTGGAAGATGTCATTACCCATGGCAGGGGGCTGGAACTGAATGAGCTTTAAGGTCCCTTTCAACCCAAACCCTCCTATGATTCGATTCTGCTTTACCTCTCTGCCCAAGAAGCACAGGATCACAGCCATGCAGTGCTTACCTGGAGTGGTAGGACTGATGCCAAGGGATGCCAAGCGTACCCTGAGATATTTGCATCATGCTGGGATTGGGCTGGTTCTCCTCAAGTTTGCTTGAATGCCAGGAATGAGGCTGGCCTGGAGTTTCACTCCGCCTAGGTGAAAGCAGAAGGACTTCGCACATCAGCAACAGGCCAGCTCTTCCATGGAAGATGTAAATGAAATGTAAAGTAACAGCAACAGCCACATTTAAAATTGCTCATGCTCCTTCTGTTTTACTGCTATATTCTCACGTCTTCCAGCAAATCAAGCAGTGATCACACACCGTTCCTGACATTCACACAACACTCCCCCAATATTTGTAAGACAAGAGGCATGGGCACACAAGGCAGACAAAGGAGTTATTGCCAGATGCAGAGGGTCTTCCCCTCTACCTCCCAGCCAGAAGCCTCCTCGCTTGGGATGAGCCTAGGGGCTCATCCACAGGGATGAGTTTTCAGGCTGGGCTACATGTGGACTCCCACACGTGATTGTGATGGATGCTGAAGGAGCACTTTTCCCAAAAGGTTCTCTTAATTTTCAAGTGGCAGCTGGCAAAGTCATCTAAAGGATCCAATACCATGAGGGGGTGGGAGCCTGCACAATGCTGTTTTGATCTCTCCTTAGTGCTGATAAAAATGCAGGAAGGGATGTGACTACCAAGTGCCACAATATGTGTCCTCCAGCTGTCCCCCTGCAGCGTGTGTGGTCACCAAATCACCATGGCTCAGGCCAGCCTCCATCAGCTCTTAGCAGGAAAAAAAGTACCAACAACCTTATTTAAAGCACGTAATGGTGCAATGGAAAGTCAAAGCAGGGGATTAGCAATCAAGTACACTGAACATGCTCTGCTTCCCCCCAGCCTTTGGGCTTGTCCTTAATCTTCTCACTGCTTTCCAGGGGCGATCTCTCCCCCTGCTCTAGCACTCATCTCCACAGGTCCTAATTCTCCCTGTGAGAACAAGGAGCAGCACTACGCCTGTGTACCACTGAAGTCCCAAATGTGACAGCCTGCAGGACAACCTTGACTACTTAGAAAGCATAAATGCAAAAAGAGGATATGACACATCTTTAAAGTCTCTGTCTCACTGAAAATGTCACAGTAAAGCATGTCCTGAATAAGTCAGTAAACAGATTAAAATGCCCTCTGCAGATGGATACCAGATGCCAAAAGAGGACTGCCAAAAGAGGACTTCAGTACTGCCTAAGACTGTGAAAAGAAATGGTACAGGAAAATGCACAAAGTGAGAAATGATTGTTAGGGTCAGGTCTTTAACAAGTAAATGCCAGCACTGGCTGACGTTTTATGACATGGAAAAGCAGTGGCAACAAGTGAGAGGTAGAACCATTTCACCAGTAGTTTTTCCATACAGATTTCAGAAGCACAGTTCACTCTCTCATCAGCAGCTAAAAGAGAAAAGAAAAAGTGACATTCTTTTCCTTTTAACATTTGTTGTGACAGGGCTATCTTAAGGAAAGCTGCAATGGAGGCACACATAGGGCAAGCTGAATTGAGCACTGCTTTACCATTATAGGTGCAGGTGGTGTTTAAAACAGAGCTCTTTTGTTAAGTTCCTTGCCCAGAGAAACAAGGAAGCTGAACACTGCCAGATGGAAGTTGACAAACTGTTAAGAATAAGTCACATTCTTGCCTTTTCTGTTGCAGAGATTTAAAGACTCTCTGTACTTTAGAGTAGAACAAGCCCCCAGCATTAATTTTACTTGTGAAAGCAAACTGAATGATCACAGCAAGCCATCTTATCCTTTGATTTGATCAGCAAAAAGCTGCAGGGAGCTGCGTAGCCAGTCTTCTGAGTCACAGGTATTTTAAACCCTTTTGGCCAATATCCTTGTAATAATACAACATATGGCAGCAAAGCTGTGAATTTCAGTCAGATGACATGCCATGCCAGCTCTGTTCAGGATAACCTTGCCTTGTTTCCACACCTACCTGATCCTGGAAACATGGATTAAGGGTAACCAAATCTTAGCCAAGCTTAAGCCAAGAGAAGAAGCACTGCAGTACACATGATCTCCAGCTCATGTTGCAGACTCACGCAGGGCATCTCCAGGATGGAAGTATGGGGGGTGTTTGTGCAAATATGTGCACTGAAAGGCAGAGAACACTGGGTCTGATCCTGTCTTCAGTGAATCAACTGAAAGACTCTCCTTGCAGCCCTGAAGGTGTAAAAGCAAGGCACAGCTGATGCTGCCAGTGCCTCTGGGGGGTTGTTCATGGAATGCCAAGACGTTCATAGCTTCGGCCTTCTGTAGCACCTGAAAATAGCACCTTGCTTCACCCTTTCTCCTTAAGCTTCGCAT
The DNA here is from genome assembly GCA_009867235.2 of Psittacus erithacus. Lineage (NCBI taxonomy): Eukaryota > Metazoa > Chordata > Aves > Psittaciformes > Psittacidae > Psittacus > Psittacus erithacus. The sequence goes on along the minus strand of WYDI02036823.1, from coordinate 62,126 downwards.
AGAATTGTAGAATCGGACTCGTTTGGGTTGGAAGGGACCTTAAAGTTTATCCAGTTCCACAGACAGGGACACCTTCCACTAGACCAGGTTGCTCCAAGCCCCATCCAACCTGGCCTTGAGCACTGTCAGGGATGGGGCAGGTACAACTTCTCTGGGCAACCTGTGCCAGAGCCTCACCACCCTCACAGGGAAGAACTTCTTCCTAACGTCTAATCTAAATCTCCCCTCTTTCTTTATAATTATTATTGCCCACTTAGGGGAAAGTACTGGAACTGCTGTGCAATAAGACAGTGAGCATCACGGTGCTCACTCCACAGTGTTCTCTAAAGGAGAACAGCCATCTCTTATTACATATCGAAGGGGAGTTGAACATGGTTCATCTGCCAATTTTGCAGCGGCTTTTGGTTACACTTGGTTTACTGCAGAGCACACCTTAGGAAGTAATAAAAACCAGAGCAAGATTAAACTCAAAATTAATCAAGTGGGGCAGAACCATTTTTGTAAAGCCCACAGCATGACATCCTGATTCATCCCAGACAAACTGGCTGAGTGATAAAGCTTGCAAATTCCTGACCTGAGTGAGGACAAATAAATCACTAGATCTTTCAGTGGTATAAATTTGGCATGGCTCAGCTGCCTTCCACAAAACCAGAAGCAACAGCTCACACTTTGTTCCAGGCAGTTTTAGGATTTCAAAATGCAGAACTGTAGTAATAATAACAATAGTGATTAATAACAACAACAACAAAAATAACTATCCTTCACACTAGTTCCTCATGGGCTGCACCTGCACCATACTTGTAAAAATGTCTGGACAATCTTAGTACTAAAAAATTCTCCACTTCAGATAAAGGAGAAAATGATCCCTCGGTTGTAAATGCCAAAGCTGGGAAAGAGACCCCTGTTTCCTCATGGACATCTCCAGTGATCAGATAACCTGGGCATCACGACAAATGCCTCAGAGCAAAGATAACCAGAGAAGGCAGAGGACCTTGGTTTAGTGCTGGCATCTAAATAGGCTCCATGGCAGCAGTAATACTGATTACCCACCAGATATTGCCAAATTCATCATGTAAACTGGAAAAAAGGGAAAAGAATAGTCTTTAATCTTGTCCAGCTGCTGTTATCTGGACGCTCCGTGTTGCTGTGCTAGCCACAGCATTTTTAGACAGAAACATGACCAGCACATTAGCAGTCTCCTCTAATGCAGTCTGGCAGAGGCTTGATGCCATCTGGGCTGCAAGGACCATACTGACATTCCTGAGGCCCTTTACCATTAATAGCTGTGTAGCTAGTGCTTATTGTGAAGAGCTGAGCATGTTCTTCCCTGTAATCCCTAGATTATTTTAATGCTTCGTATGCAAAACAGTGATGGAACTTTATAAAGATACTTTGTTACTAACTCTACAAATGAATCACCATCTACAGAACAGCCATCCAAAGCTTTCTTCATAGTGTAACTGAAAGATTGATTTATCTTTTTTCCCAAGGTTACAAACTAAACCCATCCAAAGCCATACTTGCTCTGTAGAGCAGACGGAACAAAAGAGTATCAAAGGAAGATGCTGAAGGTAGAAGAGAAGGGTTTCACAAGGAAAGCACCTTCCCTTGGGAAACACAGACTGAATTTTATCCTCACAGATAATAACAGGATGTAACTCAGCCTTTTAGAAAGCTAATGAGCGCAAGTCAGGGAAAGGATGTTGTGGTTGATCAATTAGCAACATAGAGTTATCAATGCTCCAGTAAAGAGACCTGTTTCTACTGCAACACACCCACAGAGCTTGTGGAAAGTTGAGTTTTCATCAGTCTCATGTCTGTCAAACACATAATTTGAGATGTCTGAATAGAGACCATGCATGCTCATGACCGCATGCTCATTTTTTCCTCTGTCCCAGCAAGCTTCAAAAACCTCCTCAGCAGAGATAGGGAACACTGAAGATAAAGCCTTTCAAGAAAAGCATCTCTCCCCAAGGAGCAGAATCTACCTGTGGATCCAGGCAGGAGCAGCGGTCACTGGGACACATTCTCCATGACCTGCAAGGATGAGTTTGACTAGCTGCTGCTGTTAACAAGACAAAGAAAGCTGGGAAAACTTAGAGAATAAGGCCAAGAGGGTCACTGTGCCATTGCAGACAAATGTGCAGCATATCCCTGTGGATATGCTTCCCCTCTCCCCAGCAGCCGTGTGGCCTAGGAGACTGTGTGGGAGATTGGTGCAGCTGGAAGGGATGGCCTGGCCCATTCATCTGGGAAATAGGAAGGAAGGGTGTCCTGCAGCAGACACCCCCCTCCTGGAGAAGAGGAGAAATACTTGGAATGCAAGTGCAAAGCTTGTGCCTTTTGGATCTGACCCCAAGCGTCCAGTAACAAGAAAGCAAGCCAAAAAGGCAGCTGGTCATCCCTATCACATCATCCTCCTGGTGGTAAAGATTTCAAGCTGGTGATATTTTCAAACTAAAACGTTACTAATAAGTAACCAAGAAGTTACACTAATAACAATGCCGCAGAGGTAGTACTGCCTGAGCTGTACCCCGCTGCATGGTGCAGTAGGCTCTTTCTACACAGAGAGATCCTGATCATAGCAATTCATGTGTAAGCTCCCAGGGTGATGGTGTCATCATCAACAGAAAGCTGAAACAACAATCTGAGTTTCCACCTGTCTCCAAGATGGACACATCTAAAGGAGCACTAGCATAACAGGGATATGTTCCACAGGCATCCTAATGCGTTGCCGCGGTCCCTGTGCCTGGCTATTGAGCAGGAGATGAAGGAAAAACTAAAGCACTCAGAAGCCTATTAGGGTTTCTACAGAGCAAGGCCACAATCTACTCAAAGCAATGTCGCTCTTAATTAACGTTCAGTCATGGTTCTAAAAATAAACATAAGAGATGAGGCCAATTTGAAAGAAGTTGGACCCTAATGGCTTCAGCTTGGTGTGTATTTCACTGGATCGCTCCTTTTAGGCTCAGCTAAGCCCTTCTGGTAAGTTCTGAGACAGGAGATATCTAGAGTGAGCTCTGTCCCTTCATAATTTTGACTAAAAAAAAGGATTCTTTAGAAAAAAGTCCTGAACTATACAAAATTATATTTCATGTCATGCATCTTGGGCAAGTGTCTTCTCACCCATATAGGACAGGGAGAGTCTTCTCCCCCAAACCCCTCTTTATGCTCAGACTAAAACCCCCTCACTTCATAAGATTTAGGTGAAATGTGTGAATGTCCTCATACCAAGAAACAACCTTCTTTTCCACAGTATGTTAATCTCTGCAACTTTTAAAGGACGACTGCCCACCCAGGAAATCCCTTCAGAGTATCTCACAGATTTTAGCAGTCTCAGTCTTAAACTAAGAAAAAAAAAAATGATAGAAACTTGATAAAAATACCCCAGCCAAGCTCAAAGCTCTACCCAAGGCCTGTCTGGCCTCATTTCTTTCTCCAGCCTCTTTCCCAGTGGCAGAGGCAGATGTCGTGTCTGCATGTTGTTTCCAGTTGATCTGTCTGATGCTATTTGTTTTTCCCTTTGACAAGCATCACTTGGATGTCTGTGTTGTATCAGGCCTTGAGTGCCACATCAGAGCTGGGAGACAGGTACCGGGCTCCCTGAAGTCCCTCTGCGGTGAGGAAGCAGAGAATTAGAGGTTTCTGCTCATATTTCCTACCACCACCACCAAGTCTTTGGGAGAAACTCCCCACTATACACACCCCTGGAAAGAAAAGCACTGTGAGAAAGCAGAGATGACAGCCACGTGTCTGGATGTACATATGTTTTCCCACCGTTTTTCTCAACTCCACATGCAGGAAACAGCCTGTTTCTCATTCTCCTCTTCTCTTCCTGCTTTCACCAAAAGCAGGCAGAGAGAAATGGTGCAGAAAGATTATTTTGTGGATGGGAGTGACTTAAGGCCACAGCAGTGTTCATCATGCTGCCTCTGGTATGGGACAAGGTGTGGATGGCTGAGGGTGCATGAAAGCACAAGTGTTGCATCAAAATTTGCCAGAGCTTGCAGAAAAACCAAACTGGCTTTTTTTGAAAGAAATGCTCTCCACCCCAGGCTGCAGAAGGAAATGCTGGGGTAACTCAGAGGTGATGGCAGCTATGACAATAGCCGCTCCTCAGCTGAACTTAGGAAGAGTCAAACACTGTAATTAATGGTTATTGGTCTTGTATGTCACACTTTTGGATTATCACACTTTGGTTATCTTATCCAAGAAAAGTGCATTTATCCTTTTTCCAAGAAAGGAAACAAAGGTCTCAACAGGTGAAGTGACTTACATAAAATCACCTCAAATCACAGGCCTACCACAGAGTGCAGTGTAGGAGCCAGGCCTGGTGCTGCAGCTTCATTTTCTCTCACCTAAGCATATGTTTGACAGGCAATATTTAGATTGAGAACTTTGCCCTGCACAAAGAAAGGGTCTTACTGACATTCCCTGACACTAACCAGACAACAGGCTTGAACAGGAACAGTGGGGCCTTAGTTATTTGTGTGAGAGGTGATGTATGCAAGCTTCACTCGTGTTGATTACCAGATTCACAGACCTTGTCCTACTGGGATCTTCTGATAGCTTTCTTTCTGAAAGAAAGCATTACCAAGCAAACACTCTAAGTATGATTTAAATTGCAAAAGAAAGAGTATTTCAGAGATCTATTTTGAGAAAATACTTGCTGCCAGGATAGTCCATCTGTGCTGTTCACACCGGCCTACAGCTTAGACATGTGGGAGCCAAGACGGGCTCCTGCCTGGTACTTAGAGCACATGCAGGCTAGAATGAAGAGCTGGTGAGCACTGTATTAGAGACTCTCGGCAGCTTTCCACTTCTTGCTACAATTTTACTCTGTTTCCTTTGCTGGAAAGAAAGGAAGAAAGAACAGACATGGAAGAGACAGCTGACTGACTTAGAGTCTTTGAGAAGGACCCTATTATTTCTTGTCTGCTCCAGTCATTCATATCATCTCTCAGGGCACAGGCAGCCAAATCCTACAGTGGCTTCCCCTGCCCATGACTTTGCAGAAGCCACAGAGCTGCACTGATTTACCTGGATTGATGAATTGGCCCAATAGGCTTAATTCAAGTAAGTTTTCTTGATTCTTCTCCAGACAGTAAATTTGTTAAAAAGACAGAAAAACAAGCATAGCTTGGATTCTTTCTCACCCTAATATCAAACACACAGCAACTTGCAACAGGAGAGACTTTGAAACAATGGAAGGAATGCGTTTTCCTCGTTTCGTTCAGTGCTTAGGAGGAACTTGGTGGCTGGCAGCAGGAACACTGCCCTGTGAGCCCGATTATCCCAACGGAATGTGGACAATGCATCATGGCAGGTAACCAAGGCAATTTTCATGGCAGCTTTCAGACCGTAGCTGGCTTCTTCTCTGAGTTACAGGGCTACAAATCACAGACAACACTAATAAACTACACACCAAAGTGCTCATGTAGAAATGACAAATGGGAGAGAAGAGGAAAGTCCTTTAGGTGCATGTGCTGAATGTATTTACCTATATACACACATATGGGGAGGGGATATGTTTACAGACTGCTTGCTGAGGTACTGCAAGTTAAAAAAGAGCAAAAGATACCAAGCGGAGTTAAAACTTTTAGCTAGTCAGGTGAACCAGCCACAGTAAATTGTGATTTACTCCTAGCTGAGAATTCCCACCTTCCCACTGTTCCTGCAGGGAGCCACATGGGAAGTCACATTCTGATTTTATCACCATAAAGAAAGGATGCACTTTTGGAGTAAACTCACTGACCTCAGTGGTGTTGCTCCAGGTTTTAGCTACTGAAGACAGTTATGGATGCTAACCCTGCATGGCGTAGGTGGCCGCAAAACGAGGAGAAAAGGTGCACTTCTTCCCCCTGTGTTCATATGTGTAACCTCACTAAATCTGTATTGCTTACCTCCATCTCTTGGATGGAGCAGATTTTGCAGGCAGAAATCTCCCCTCAAGGTAGTTTTATCAGGGAGGGATTCATCTCTGAGTGAATCCTTAAGTATATCACTCATCCTTGAGTATATCACTGGGGCTTACACCAGTGAGGTGAGCAGAATAGCAAACCTGCAGTGATCTAACACAATTCAAGCCACAGAACAGCCAACAAATCTGTCTTCTGCTTCAGGGAAACTTTCAATCACTTTGGCAATAAGCACTTTTTGTTGAAAAACACCCCTGCATCTAGATTTCTAGACCTACTTTTTCCCTCCTTCTCATCTCAGATTGCCCATTACCAATGGGTAGAGCTGTAGTAACGTGGCTGCACTGGTTGGCAATACACCCTGACCTTGTTTATTTTGCATAGTGGAGGAAACAAGGCAAAGCTTCAGTGAGCAATCACTGAGCGCACACTTGGGAGAGTGAGCTGCAGACTGGTGCTGTGCTGCTCCTTTCCACAGATGCTTAATAACACCTAAGGAACCTGAGCTGTGGATTTCCCCTCCAATGGAGGACATTCATTCATCACTCCAAATTCCAGAAATCGATCAGACTGCTGACAGCCTGGAGCTTTCATCGCCTGGGGTGAGTCTGCAGAAAGTAAACAGATGGAGGAACTGTACTCAGTCCTGTGGCCAAAGCAAAGGCTGCTGAGTCTGAAATACCCTCCCACACTCAAATTGTTATACATCAAAGCAACTTCCTGTTGGTAACCGAAGCTTCAGTCTGAGTTAAACTGAGATATGCAGGCACAACCTCTGACTCTGCCAGAAAAGTAAAGTAAAACAAGGGCTCTGCAGCCAAATTAATCCAACACTAAACTTTGGGGCTTCTGTAAAGATCTGCTATTAGATGGACAGGCAAGTGGGATTTACAGACAGCATATGCTGAATAACTCATTGCTATAGGAAGGTGGTAGACGTATGGAAGCTCTTTTCCCAAAGTTGCTGTGGGTCACATACCTCAGGAATGGCAGAGTCCTACTCTCTACTCAGAGATGAAGCCCCCCCTGATAAAACTACCTTGAGGGGAGATTTCTGCCTGCAAAATCTGCTCCATCCAAAAGATGGAGGTAAGCAATACAGATTTAGTGAGGTTACACATATGAACACAGGGGGAAGAAGTGCACCTTTTCTCCTCGTTTTGCGGCCACCTACGCCATGCAGGGTTAGCATCCATAACTGTCTTCAGTAGCTAAAACCTGGAGCAACACCACTGAGGTCAGTGAGTTTACTCCAAAAGTGCATCCTTTCTTTATGGTGATAAAATCAGAATGTGACTTCCCATGTGGCATTCCCTTCTCAGCTGGTCACTAACAGGCGCCAGGCTACATTTTCTCCAGCTACAGGAAATCAGTGTGGCTTCTTGATGACTTCAAATAAGGCTGGCCTGCATTCAGTGCTATCAATAAAAGTCAGTGCTTTGACTTCATGGTGCAAATCCCAGAAGACTGAGACACAAAAATCTATGAGGTCATCCAGATTACCATCTGAGTGATGCAAGAGGCTCTTCTGATGCCAGCAAAAGCCGAGCAAATGCTGGGGATTTGGTTCTAAGGTGTATGGACAAAGGAGGGAAGTCAGGCTCTGTCACAACACTAGCGGATTCAGACATCCAGTTGATGTTTGACTCAAGGACCAAAAGGTGAATTTATTTCCCTGGCACCATGCTGAGGGCAAGGAAGCCACGAAAAATGTGGGCATGAGGTTAAGAAACTGTCCTGGACTTCTTTCACCACCTAATGCTGCAGACACTGGGGTTTCACAGTGCTCCATTCCAGCAGTATTGCTGCCTTCACTCCCATGAGAGGGAAGTGGAGTTTGCTAGCTATTCTCCAAGAGCAGCAGCCACAAAACACAGCAGATAGGGACACAGACAGACGCATTCTCACCTGGTCTTCAGCCGTAACTTAACTCCTCCCGACCATGTGGTTTTGCTGGGCGGAAACTCAGTGGTCACACAATCCGAACTGAGTGGGCTGGGAGACAGGTCAGTGCATCCCTCTGTGGCATGCGTGTCCCTGTCAGAAGAAACCAAGGCCATGTAAGCATCAACACACAAAAACCTCAGCCCTTATATCCTACATTTGATGAGGATTTTAGGGAAGAAGGCAATACACAGACCCAGGGGGCATAGTTTTTAATAAGAGCAAAGAAAATGTCAAAGCCACATGTATCCCTTTTCTTCTCAATGTGGTTGCCCAGGCAGGCTGCAAGAGTGAGATTTTGCTCCCCTTTATGCCTAGAAGTGATCATTCCCTGTGAGTGACCCTCATAGTCATTTTGGAGGTGCTACATGATACCACAATGCTGCTTCCCAGCACACAAGAGCTCAATCAGCTGCATCATCCACTGTGCAAACCTCATTATTCTCCATTTGCATTTTGAGATTCTAAATCCCCAGGTATGGAACTCAGAGATTCCTCTGTGTCCCTTTCCACGTGTAAACACCTTATGACAGCTCAAAGAATGATCTGAACACACAAGAGAAAAGCTAAGAGAAAGTTCCACACAGTGAGCACAAGGAAGAGAAGCCTACCTCCCCTCTGCTGGTATTTTAGCCAACAAATGTTTACCCTGCTTCATCCCACAGATGCAAAAGTCACACAAAAATGGTGTACCATCACTTCATCTCCTTCCTTCCCCCAGGCACAGGACAGTCTGAAACGAATCAGTATTCCCACTTGCTCCCATTTTTAGCATCAAAACACAGGAGAGATTGGAACTTTCTGCTTGCTGAAGGAACCCCCACACTGAATAAAAGCAGGCCTAAAAGGATCCCTCACCCACAACAGGCATAGGCTCGAGGTGAGCTGTAATTGCCTCTTCTTGTGTGCTTGGGCTGCAGGCTGAGCACACATGCCAGCAGCTGGGGCTTTGGATAGCTGAGATGGCTTGAATGCCATTCCGGTGAGAGACCAGCCTTCTTTGTGTTCAGCTCGGTCCTCTCTTCCCCGCTCCCTCCCCAAGGCCCCACGTGCCAGGCAGGAATGTTAAGCCTCACATTGCGGATGAGATATACCAGGGAAGCGCAGCAGCCTTTTTGCTCACCCTGCTTAGCTTAATCTACATTTTCCCCCCAAATCCTGCCTTTGCTGCTTTTTCTTTCTGTGTGCCAAATCCTGTTCTGCTTTGTCTCTCCTCTGAGATGATGTCAAGCCTCTCATCAAACTGGAGAGATTCCCCTCCCTGCTCCTGTACCAGCCTTGCTGTATACCAGAAGCATGATTTCCTTCTCTGCCACCCTGCAAAGTGCCAGTATCATTAACTGCTTCAGTCCTCTTTGCTTACCGAGTTTACCATGAGAAACTACTGGTTTTTAGAGGAGATTTCACTGCAAGATAGAGAAAGGACAGAAGGCCTGCTACAAATGAGAAGTTAAAAAACTGTACATAATTTATGTCAACAAATATGTATACAATTTTGCAAGCAAAATATATTTACAGCTATAGTGTTTAGAGGACAAAGTCCTCTGTTCTAGGCTTTGTATAGCAACACTGGAGAGATGGTCCCAGCCACAAAGAGCTGCACTTCCGCCCCTACAATGCTGCCCTGGAGAGATTCCCATGACAAATTTCTCTCCAGATCCCTGGGAGAATGTAAGCACAGCTCAAATCTGTGGTGAGGCTGCTGCATATCCTGCTGAAGCCTAATGTCTCGCTGACAGTGTTATGTTGTTTCCCATTCAAGGAGAAAGGATCTCAGCACAGAGATCTAACAGCAGATCTCTCAGAAGAGAGATCATCACAACACCAAAACACTTACAGAGTCAAGGCGATTTCTTCCAGGCAATTCTCAGACTGCTGTTTCAACCTGTTTGAAAGCAGATACTGACACAGATAAGTGTAGATCTTTGCTATGTCCATAGCAGACGCTTTGTATCAGCAGTGAACTTTCCTAACGCGCCTCTGGCAGCACTCAGTCTTAATTTATCTATTTGGTTCCTAAAAACCAGACTTTGGCTCTCCCAGGCTACACAACAGCTGTACTCCTCTGGTGTGTAAAGCTGCTCATGCCTTCTCTCCAGTCAGCTATCCCTGAAGTAGCCAGTTACAATACTTAGAACTGGGAAATAGCCCTTGCAGAAAGTACATTAAAAAGAGTCATCAGTAATCTGAGGAATTGATGTAGAGGAGTAAGAGCCTAAAGCTTCCCAGTCACCACAGCCAAATGATCTTTCAGCACTTATGATCACAGAATCATTGAATCATAGAATGGTTTGGGTTCAAAGGGACCTTAAAGCTCATGAAGCTCCAACCCCTTGCCATGGGCAGGGACACCTTCCACTAGACCAGGTTGCTTCAAGCCCTGTCCAACCTGGCCTTGAACACTGCCAGGGATGGGGCAGCCACAGCTTCCCTGGACAACCTGTGCCAGGGCCTCAGCACCCTCATAGGGAAGAACTTCTGCCTAATGTCTAACCTAAATCTACCCTCTGTCAGTTAAAGCCATTCTCCCTTGTCCTGACCCTACAGGCCTTTGTAGTAAGTCCCTCTCCAGCTTTTTTACTGGCCCCTATAGGCACTGGAAGCTGCTCTAGGGTCTCCCTAGAGCCTTCTCTTCTCTAGGCTGAACAAGCCCAGCTCTCTCAGCCTGTCTCCATAGGAGTCTACTTGTTTAAAAAAATCACAAACCAAACCAAAACAGATCTCAAGCCACATAAAGAAAGCAAGAGGCAACACAGACCTACACTCTTCTGCAAGCAGAGCTTTCTGCATAAGTCACTTTCAAGTGTTCCCATATGGATGAACATGGATCCAATCCTCACAATCAGCAGTGGGAGGTTAAGCAGCTTGGGTGTTCCCCTGGACCAGGGAGAAACCCATGCTTGCCTGTATCCATAACTTTGGGGTTTACCTCTCAGAGACAAAGAAGCCTTAATTAGTGTCTGCATGGGTTCGGGGGTTGTTGTTCAGGGATAAGAAGGAAATGTGATGGAGTTTTTCCTGAGCCTCTTAAAAATCTATAATGACTGAGCTCTGTGTGGAGCAGCAGGCTCAATAAGACATTGAAAACTAATCAGCCAGTCTATAAATAACACCATTAATCAAGCGCAGTGGGGAACACAGAGGTGAAGATCCTTCCACCAGTGAAGCATACATGCCTCAGGGATGGAGCCCAGTAGCTCTTCAGCAGCAGCCTATGTCTATAAAGATACTTCTTATAGAATCATAGAATCAACCAGGTTGGAAAAGACCTTTGAGATCATCAAGTCCAACTGTTACCCCAGGACTTTCAAGTCCACCATAAACTAGGGGCCTCACCTACATGGGTTTTGAACACTTCCAAGGATAGCGATTCCACCACTTCTCTGGGCAGCCTGTTCCAATTCTTCAATCGTAACATGGAACCAGCTACCCTTGTGCAAAGACCATCCTTGAGGTCCTACCTTGCATCTTCACTGCCACCACTCACACCTTCTCCCCAAGGCGACTGTTCTCGTCAAGCCTGGGCTGTCCCTGGGATGGCACGGCGTGAAGGCTCACTGCACCAGCACCCAGCCGGCTAGGATGCTCCTTAAATTCAGGGCTGCATTTTATTTCTGGATATTGCAAAGTGCCTCACAATTGCATAGCTAAAATGTAGTTCCAGCAGTGGTCTGCAGTTGTTCTTATTGTTATCATGTTGTTTCTAGAGCTTGCAAGTGGGAGACAGGAAACCTAGCACAGTCTATTTAAAACCCCTTTACCTCCCACCTGAAGTGGCAGCCGTCTTTGAAATCTTTCCTTTTCTGCAAAGTTCGTGTTTAATTATGAATTGTTATTTATACTTGCCGCTTCCATGGTGCATTTGGTACTGAATACCACACACGTTAATGAGTAGCTATGCAAAGACACTGCTCAGTTTTTCCCATATCTAAAAATACGGCCTGATAGGACTGGTTTGCCTGTTGCTGCCATCCCATGTCTCGTGCCCTTCTTGAGCTGCCACAATCCCAGCAGAACTCATCCACTGCTTTAGGGACATCCTTTGCTTCCGACCACATACGACTGATCTTCTCTGACTGCCTTATCTTCCTTCTGTGCTGACCTCCGGTTACCTGCATGCTTGAAACATTTCATGCCATTTATCTTCACCTTTTGGCTCTTCTTTCTCACTTGCTTCAATCTTCCTTATCCTTATTTATACACATTCCAGTACAGATTGGTTTCCTAAATTCAGCCCAGACATTAAGTGGGGGTGCATGCCTCTGCCTAGCAGATTCCCCAACAATTATGCCTGAGTTGGCTGTCCAATTTCAACCGGGGTCTGCGGAGATATTATTCTCAAGGAATATTCTTAATTATTAAATTCCATGTTTCATAAAAAATAGTTCCCTGTGCAATGGCAGTAACAGAAATCCTTGCTTTCTTTGAAGAATGGCTGCAGTGTTTGTTGAGGTGCCTGGCTGTAATACTCAAAGAGGAAAGATCGTTTACACAGGAAAGCTGTACAAAATTAAACTTCTGAGGTTTTGACTACATAGAGCATTTGTGTTCCAGCACATCAGCCTTACACTTCTGTCTGCACTACCATCCTGTACTCAGCCTTTCTGCTTAGTTGTCTGTAGTTCCAGGTATGAGACTAGGATACAGTTGCACTCATCCCTACACAGCATCTGGAACTATATTTAAAAATAATAAAAAAAAATAAAAGTTTTTGCCTTTAATTTTTCAAAATGGGTTTTTTTCTATGGTTTCAACTCTTAAATTCGTGATTACTTATTTCAAGCTAACACCAGGTTTGCTGCCACAATAATAGAAGACCTAAGACCCAGAGGATCAACCCTCCAAATGTTAATAGTTTTAGTAATTTTTAATGTCTCATTACTTCTAAGATCAGTGTTATTCTTAGAAGAGAGGATGGAGCTTAACTTCTGAGTTTTAAATCATTCAGGAGTGACAGAAGTGTTTATAAACACTATCAGAATTAAAAGCTTTCCTCCAAAAAAACTGCTCACACACTGGCACCTCTGAAATTGAGATTAAAACAAGGAGCAACTCTTCCAAGTTTTACAGTAGGTGATTCCTGATATTTTTTTCCTTCGTGTTAAATCAGAACGTAAGAGGCAACCCTCCTCAACTACAGGAACAGCCAATAGCACAGCACAGACACAAAAAAAAAGGAGAAGCAGCAACAAAGCAGAACTCTACTCAGACAGCCCTGTGAGGAGAGGGCTGAAGGAGTTAGGGCTGCCAGTTTATCCTCAGGGCACCCAAGTGACATAAGGGAGCTGGGTAGCTTCACCCCTGGCTATCCTCATCCTGCAGGCTCCAGGCAAGCTCTCAGCAGCTGATAAGCAGGAATGGATTCTCCTTGTGAGTGAAAATTCTGCCTTCACTACAGTCACCCATCTCTTGGCAAACAGCAAGCCTTCTCTTCCTGCCTCCTTTGTGCTGTTAAGGACAGGGCTCCCCTGAGAAGGGTTGCAGAAGAGGAGATTACACTCACCCCAGGCACCCATCTCGCTCTCACCAGTGGGCACACTGCTTTGCAGGTCCTCCTGCTCCACCTCAAGTGAAAAGACTGGATTGCTTTCGTATTGCTTATTTTGTTACCTCGTGCGGCTGGTCCAGAAATAGCCCATAATCCACATAGCTGTCAGGCTCTCAGAAGCTCCTTTAGCTGAAGTGGAAGTGCCCTGTGCGTCAGAGCAGAGGGCTAGGTCCTCTCCTGGACAAAGCACATGTGGGTCTTAGCTGACAAGTTTGTCAGCCTGTGCTCATGGGGCCACCCAAGCCACACAAAGAGCCAGGACCAGCTGGAAACATGTGGACAAAGGAATTTTTTCATCAGAAGAATTCCTCTAAATTGAACTGAAATTTCTCCCTGCAGAGTTTGGATTAAAGATTTTGCTGGGAAAAGTCTCTCAGTTCCTGGGTAAAATCTGTAGCCTGCCACTTAAGACACTCACCTGGGCAAAAGCCAGGTTCAAATCCACAGTCTAATAAAGTAGATAAGGAATTCAAGGCTGCTCCAGGAACAACTTAAAGCACAACAAGCTCCATCTGTGAAAACCCCGGAAGGATTATTTCATCCTAACGCAGAGCAAGACAGGTTTTGAAATCTCAGTAAGGCTTGCTGAGCACATGAATCTTGAGAATTAGGTATTCTTCCCAGAATTCTGCAGTGAGATCCGAGTCTCAAGTAGAAACAATAACATCCATATATTGGATTCAGATGGGTCAGTAATGCTCAGCGATAAAAAACACACAACCCAAACCTGCTGCTTCCTCATTGCTTGAAGACAAAATAAAGGCTAAGAAATTACAGAGCTCTCTTGGGATGGCCAGTTTTAGACAGACACATCTCACCTTCAAGCACTCATCTCTTTCAGTCTCATGGCTCCTATGTGGTCATGTCGTGCGCATGGTATTTCAGGGCAAAGAAATAGAGAGGCTGAGAAGTCACTTGGAAATAATTCAGACACATCTTTGCTTTAAAAGGGCTCTTCACTTAATGCAACTCTGACTTAAACAAGGAGCACTGACCTTCAGGTCTACCCAGAAAATGTCTGGAGAAAGGAGACTGCATTTTGACAGCACAATGCTGTCTAGTCCTATCTGATAGTAGTTTTTCTGGCTCTCCATTTTCTCTGCAATTGCATGGGTTTTTATTTGACATGACCTCAATCCCTCAATCTGGCTGCGCCATGTCTGCACAGACTCACATACGCAAGCTGCTTCAGCGTTGTACCTGTTTGCAAGCAGAGGTCAGAAATAATTATTCGTATTCATTTGGGCTCCTCACTTCATTCGGTATTGGCCAAGGGACCTTTGAGAAAAAGAATTCTCTCTTTGTCTGTGAGAGAGATGTAATCCTCATTTTGCCCTGAAGGATTACTGGGCACTTAGAAAGGCACTCACATGCACATTTTGTTTTGTGCCAGCTGCACTTGGGCCGCAACAGGGAGCATTCACTTTGGTCTTTAGGTATGACAATAGGCATTCCACTACACCCAGACCTCAACCCCAGAGACTGACACCCTTTTAAAGACACCCTAAATTGTGGGCCTTCCCCTGCTTTGCATGAGTAGTTTGGTGTGTGAATTCAGTGTGCAGGCCAGCAGCTGGGCATGCACCCCTGAAGCCCAGAGTCTTTTCTTGTGCTGCCAAGCCGGTGGTCAGAGTGTATGGTTCCCTGCCAAAAAGACCTGAAAGCTAGCTGGAAGGAAGAACCCGTAGGGCTGAGAAATTAGTTTTTATCCCTACTTAATTGCTGGCTTTTTGTAATAGAAGTTTACAGTCATACTGAATTACAGCTTAAGGTTTGTGCCACAGTACCACCAAGAGAGCCTGTTCAGGCACTGGAGCCCACCCTTCCTTGGCTGTACACACTGATAAATAACAAAAACTCATTCTTGAGCACTCTGCCTGCTCAGGGGAGATCTCACCTTCTCAGGAGGTGGGAACCGAGAGGTTCCAATTGTCTTGGTTTGTCCCACTGCACGGTAGTGGAGTGCAATCCCTACACCCCAACTCTACTTGTAAGTGAAATGCTTTCCTGCACCTTGCAGTCAGGGAGTTTACCCCCCTTAGAAAACAATAATTCGGGGAAAAATACCTTCTGCTTATTGGCTATCCCTCTCTAAAACCCACTATTTCTTCAGCATGGAGGGCTTGTAGTAATTTCCCATGGAATCATTTTAATTCAAAACAAAAGTAAAACCACAGAGAAATGTAATTTTCTATTCCATTCTATTCCACCCCATGACTAACAGGACTATCTATAAACTTGCTCTGGATCATTACTGAAAATCTCTTTAATTTTTTTCGGAGATATCAAGTCACACCAGATGCTGTGGGATTTGCTTGGGGAATCAGAGCATCACCCCTCTTCATGGACTGCTCAGGACTGGGAGGCCACGAGGAACAGTCTTTCAGACCTGACTATAAAAGATGGGAATAGACTCTCTCTGAGGCGCAGAAGTGCTCAGATCTGTTAGTCAGAGGTACCAAAAATAAAGACAATGTACTGCAGTGCTCATGCAAGCAGAAGGATGATTAACACATTTGTCCCTTTAAGGACCATGACTACGACACACAGGTAAAACAATCACACTATCTTTACAGATTCCAGGGTATACCAGTGCTGATCAAAAGTCATTCCGTATAAACTACAACATTTAACTTTTATGTACAAAACAAAGCACAAGCCGGCTTTAAAGGCAAGCGTAAATAAAACCCAAAATAACTGCAGCTCTTACAAAGAAAGGCAGCTGTCAGAAGCAAAAGTCACATTCATATAAAATAAGGACTGGTTTCCATTTTGGGATTAGAGAATTCAAATGATTCCATGGGAAAAAGACTACAAGCCCTTCATGCTGAAAAAACAGTGATGTTTCTAGAGACAGATATCCAATAAGCAGAAGGTATTTTTTTCCCAGAATTATTCTTTTTACACTCACCCTTCCCAACAGCGACATTATCCAGAGAGAAAAGCACCATCCTAGAGAGGGGTCTGACTGTCAGGCAAGGCATGTCCCACCTGGGACCTGGCCAGCGGGTGCAGACTGAAAACCCTCACCAGGAACCTTTCCCAGCAGCAAGCAGGAGCTGGGGCCAGACTTGATCTGCTGGTGCACTGGTTTGCCTGAGCACTTCCTAATATGTAAAAGATAAACCAAACTAAGTCAGTTCAGACCCACAATTTAAATGGTTTAAAGCTAAAAATTAAGGGAGTGCTTACACAAACTGTTTCAGTGGCAGATGGATGAGATCTCTGGCACTGATGAGCAAGCAAGGGCATTAATCATTTCCGCCAGCATAGCTGGTTCTCTCTTCCTGGCTTGCCCACATACTTTAAGGAATTAAGTCCTGAAATGTTACCCTAGCAGCTCTCATTTGAAAATATGGATGTTACTGACATGCTGGAACAGTAGCTCAGCTGTTAGCTGAAATACTCACCTAGGTGGTGAGTACTGAGTGAAAATCTGAGCTTCTACTCAGAAAGGGCAGAAGAAACCCTCATGTTCACATTTGCCAAAGACGTGCAGGACATTCACCATCAAGTCTGCAGCTGAGCTTTCTCTCTGCTCTCTCACCTGACTATTTCACAGTATTTCCTGGTATGTCAGACTTAACTGCAGTAAAATGAGGGGTGGAGTGTTCAGACCTGTATCTCCTTCATGGGTGTGTAGCAATGCCTAATCCCCAGAAGATGAGCTGCTTCTTAGGAGCTGCTTCTCCATCCCACTCACCCACCTCTTCCTGGCCAAATTCCTGAATCCCTTACTCAACACAGCATCCATTTACTTCCTCAGAACTTCACCAGAGTTGCTCAAGTGAGAAATGAGTATAGGCTGAGTAAGGAGATAAGGAGTTGGTCAACTGCTTTAGAAAACACAATCTCTGCAGCACCTGCAGCAGTTTTGTACAGAGTTCAGAGACCTGCAGCTCTCAGGGACTGTAGCATAGAAAACACAATCTCTGCAGCACCTGCAGCACAGTTTTGTACAGAGTTCAGAGACCTGCAGCTCTCAGGGACTGTAGCATAGAAAAGCAAGGAGGAAAATGAGGTTACTATAGCTTTGCAGTCTGGCTGATTACCTCCTTGCATTTGTATTTTTAAGGAGTACAATGAGTTTGCTGCAGTTACTGTCCCCCTGCAGCAGTGATACCATAGATTTTTGTAACTCCAGCCATAAATGCAGCCACAAATCAGTCTGGCCAGTGTGAAGGCCATGGACCTGAAGCCATCCGAGTTACAAGTGTCCCAAGCAAAGGCTCTGCCTTCTGAACACTTTGTGACTCTTTGTGCCAAAGGCAAGGTACAGAAATGCTATGCTTCAGTGTGAGGGTGGAAAAGACAAGCAGGCTCCAGTCTCATGGTTAGCACTGAAAGGAGATGGATGAGAAACTTACACTGGAGCCACAAAAACCTTCCCAGTGGCCAGCAGCTGGGTCTCTGCCGTCTCTCAGACACTGCCTGTCTTTGCACAGCACAGCTAAGTAAAGATTTAACTCATCTCTCCCTATATGATGAAGTCTCATGCAGCCTTAGAAATGGGATTGATAACATCATCACCAAAGCATGAACAACTGCTAAGTGTAAAGAAGTCATTAACTTTTTTCTTTTAATCATAGGACTGGGGAATGCAAAAATTTCAGGCCTCTGCCTTTCTCCTGCTCAGAGGATACTACAAGCATCTTTCCTGTACACAGCTCTGTCTGGGAGCTCTTTTATGTGCCCTGCCAACAGGATAACTCTTCTCCACCACCTTGTCTACTGTGCTTTGGGCTGACAATCCTGAGTCTACACCCAAATCACTCCTTGGGTTCAAAGCAATACCCGAAGTTGGGACTTGGAATGTTCGAATGTGCTGCAGGGCTGGGTTAGCACCCGTGCAGCCTGGGGAAAGCTCGCATACTCACCTGGAGGAGGTCAGGTCAAGGCCAGTGATGCTGCCCTTGAGAACCAATGGGGCAAAGCACCCCCAGGAACAGTTAAGAGAAATTACACCACAGATCAGCATTTGGTTTTGATTTCCAGGGAAATGCCCAATTCCTCTTGGGTTCCCAGAACATGAAGGTGCTACTCTGTAGACAAAGAACCTTTCATAGCGCTTGAGAAACCCAGAAACCCCTACTTAGCCTAAATGCCTATCAGCTTTTAATGGGACTTTCCTCACAGGTCGCTTAAGATGTCTTAATGAGTCTTTGTGAAGCCAGTCCCAAACACAAATTGTCATTTGAGTTAGAAGTGCCAAACTCTTTCACAGTATGAACAGCAAACCCAAATCCTATTAAACAGCCATCAGTGTCAATATTTATTCTTCACAAATCAGGGACAAGTAGCCTAATCAATGGTGTCAGGCTGAGCCTGGCAAGATGGAAGAGGAAGGGGATAGCCTTGAGGAAAGGACATGACATTAATCAGCATCACCCCTGCGAAACCCTTGACAGAAACAAGGTAGTAAAGTCATTAGCCACTTAGAAACTAAGCTCCTTTTTTGCTTCACACAGTGATAGCCAACAGATTCCAGCCTAAAGATCTGGCATTCTTCAAACAAAGCTACAGGGCCCCATAAAATCTTCTCCTTTCAATCTGCCCCTCAACACACATCTCTCTGGTCTGGAGAGGCTTTGCTGGCTTAAAGGCTCTCTTCCCCAGCGCAGAGCAGCACTGTCCTGGGGTTCAGACTGCAGTGCAGTAAGCACTCGAAATCAGCACAGAGGAAGAGAGCTCCCAGGCAGAAGATGTCAAATAAATAAAAAGACAGTTTCACAAGGCAAACTCCTTGGCTGTAACACCCACTTCAAATATCACAGTTTCTCCTTTTCCTTATGGATCATTCTCGCCCTTGGATAGAGGTATACGCTGTCTCCTGGAGTGCGCAGCTGCACTCAAACCAAGGATGGGAACCAGCCCTGTTTAACTTTTGCCAGGTGACACTGCTGAGGTGCCTGTGCCAAAGCATGGAGACAGACCCAGCATTCCCCTGCATTCCATCACAAAAATTCACGTTGGGTGAAACAGTGATGGTGCCAGGTCTTCTGACTGATGAAGCTCAGTGAGGATATTTGCATTTATATTTGCCCCTCACTTGAGGTACCGGCAAAATTTGGAGTTTGTTGATATGCTGGTGCTAGACCTCGTTTTAGCCCTGCATTTTCTTGTTTCTCTTTAATGCTTGCTATCCTATTCCTTATCCTCTGCACCTGGGATCTTACAATCTGCCTGGAACAGTCAGGACTAATACATAACCTTAAAAAACAAATTGTTGGGAAATCCGCTTAAAAAGTACTTGTGAGCTGTGCAACAAGATGGTTTCCTTTTCCCTGCCTAGATGGGAAAATGCAACATTAAGACAAATATACTTCTGGCTTGATCTTTCTACCAGGGCTGTAGCTTAGTTTTTAGAGCTATGCCTTGCAGCACATATTTGCTCCCATCTATCCAGGGAAACTCCAGCTGCTGTGGCACAAGGAGTATGCAGCCATCTTGCATGGGGTCCCAGTCCCCACTGTAGCTGTACTGTGCACTGGCCATCAGTTATCATCACGTACTTTACTTAAATTAGTCTGAAATGGAGACTGTCTCCAGCCCGGAGCCTCTTTGTAACTGCAAAGGAATCTGTGCCCTCTGCGACACACGAGACATGATCAGGTCACTGCTGGAGAGCGCTTGGCTTGGCTATTTTTATTGTCTGCCTGAATACTTTTTTTCAAGGCTGTTTTGAGTTGCTGCAAGAATAGTAAAGATGAGATTTTTTTTTTTTACAAGACAGATACATTGATAATCCATAAGAACTGTGTCCTTTTAACATTTGTACAATTCTCAAATCTTTGCTCTTGTTGCCAGGATGCTGAAGGCATTCTGAAGTCCCAACATGATGAAATCTAACCAGGGTGAAGTGGGCTGGTTTCATTTTCATCAGATTCCTCTTTCAAAGGCATAGATTTACCCTTCTGATCCTTCTCACCACCAGGACTAAGCCAATACAGCAGTCACTGCTACATCAAAAATACACAAGCCTCTTCCATCAAGAACAAGTCAGGATTGAAATTCTCACTCTTTCTTCAAACTCAAAGGACAGTGCCAATAATTTAAGCACTGGTACAACTAGAATGTAAAGGATTAGGGAAGTGACTCTGAATACAGACAAGCATGCATCACATCTTGAATAGCCAAGTTCTTCAGCCAAGTTAAACTTAGTAACAACCCCCTTAAATCATCACTTTCAAACACATGCAGAGCCTTTTCTTATATGACTCTTCTTTCCACTCGGGTATCACAAAGGAGTGAATCATATATTTTCAACACTGCACTTGCCAAGAAAAGGGAAATGCTTATGAAGATGAGTGTGCAAATGGACAGTTCGCATCCTTCTCGGTCTCCTCTGTAGCATGGATGACCCTTGGGAACATCCCTGTGCATCACAAGAGAGAGACAGCCGAGTGACAGGAGAAGGATGACCCACTCTCTGCTTGATTGCCACTGTCAAGATGAGGCATGGTGTCATCCGAGCAGCTGTTGGGCAGTGGGAGCCTGTGAAATCCTGCTTTTTCAGTGTCTAAAACTGGTACAAGAATTAGGGAAACACTGTCATTGTCTCTGCCCTGGTTTACAGGAGTTACGCCAGGCTCTAAGTATTGTTCATTCAGGGCAATAGGCTTTATCCCCACTCTACAACTTGCCCCTACGCCTGGTGATATAAAGGTAGTCTTTGTGTGGCGAGACTCAAGACTCCCAACTCCACTCTTTCAGGAATCCAGAGCATAAATAAGCTTCCACGTGGGGATATTCATGAATAAGTGTTTCTAAAGGGCAATCAGTACATAATTTCAACTGCCTGACCTGTCATAGATTTGGGGCTAGGTCTGCAGCCAGCAAAAACCAGCTTCATTCCATTTCCACATTGACAATAGGTTTTTCCTTACCAGTGACTCAAGCATATGATACATTGGGTAATGTGGCTACAGTGAGCCTGATGCTGCTGCCCATAAGCTGATCTCTACTCCCACATCCATTAAAGTCAGCTTGCCACTGCAAGCACCAAGAATTCATCACAGTAGTTCTGCTGAAACCCATGCAAGGGTCAAGTCAGCCTACCCCACATTTAATATTGAGTGTTGTTGAATTGGAACCCTCAGAAGAGGGGTTCAGCCTTCACCCCTTCTCCTACACCCTTAACACCATTCTGCTAATAAACAGGTACTGCTGTGCTCACCATGGATACCAAATACCCAAGGCTGGCCATGAGAACTCTTTGCCTAAACAAACATTAGCCAAGCTAGAAATTATGGTGAGTATCATGCAGGGCGAGGGAAGAGTGGCATTATAAAACCACAGAGCGGTTTGGGTTGGAAGGACCCTTAAAGCTCACCTAGTTCCAGCCCCCTGCCATGGGCAGAGACACCTTCCACTAGACCAGGTTGCTCCAAGCCCTGTCCAACCTGGCCTTGAACACTGACAGGGATGGGGCAGCCACAGCTTCTCTGGGCAACCTGTGCCAGGGCCTCAGCACCCTCACAGGGAAGAACTCCTTTCTAATGTCTAATGTAAATCTACCCTCTGTCAGCTTAAAGCCATATAAAACAACCTATTTGATGTCTTATCCTGCTTATTTATTTACTTATACCCCCACTGAGCTGAGGAAGCTCAGGAATAGATCAGGCCCCACTGTGTCAGGTGCTCTGCAAACACCATGGTGAATAACAATTAGTCAGTGAGAGGCCTAACATAGGGTCCACCCTAACTAAACAAACACAGGAAGGATGTTTTCCCCACCAGCACCCTTCTCAAGTCCATCTGCTCCCTGACTCCAACAGCATCCTCCTGCAAGGAGCTCAGCTTTTCTCCTGCTGTGGCCCAGAGCTAGGCCAATGCACAGAGGGAGAAGGGCTCTACATCCCACTACTTCTCATAAAAAAAATCAGGGTGTTCTTGTTTGCCATCTGCTGAACATGGGTTCATTGGCCAAGGCTCCTGGCTCCTGCAGAAAACCAGCTTGCCCATCTCACAGAGGCAGGACTTGCACCTCTTTGCAGGACAATATCAAGGAGGCTGGAGCTGATTGTATATGTAGGCATTGGCTTCTCAGCAATGTTTTGTACCTAAACTTCTGGCCTGCTGACCTCTGGAAGAAAAGCCCCTGTGGTTAGTAAATGACAGCCTGAACTTTCTTAGAGAAACTACAGTAATTCTTATTTCAGTCAAAGTGAACTGAAACTTCGATTCAAGAACCACAGGTGCCAAGCACCATTCAGTATGGGCTGACAAGCTCTCAATCCTCTAAATCCCTACAATGTGGACCTACAGAAGAATTCCTCTCTCTTCCAAGATGGCCTGGACTTCACCTCTTTTAGTAAAAAGAGGTTTAAGGCATTGATTTTTTCCCTAACATTGTTCCTGCTGGAGTCAAAGAAAATCTCTACTCCACTGCTGAGAAAATACACTGGGATGCTGATGGTCACTCCACTGCTCACTGGGCAAAACAGGGCAAAACATAGCTTGGTTTGGGGTGAAAAATTCACATGTTTCAATGGGTGCAGCTGGTGTCACCTAATGGGCAGGGAGCACTGAATGGATCAGAGATTTAAGGCCGGATATAGGCAGAAGAACATGCAAAGATCAGTCTTTAAAAGGCATTATAGCAGGGGACAAGAGAAAAAGGGCCTCTGGACCTTCCAGGCAGAAGACACTGAGCAGAAAACTGGAGTGAAGTCAAATGGGCAAATGAGGTCTGTGGGTCACATTCCTCCTAAATCCACAAAGAAGGTTTCTGGCTGACAATGCTACATTTGAATATAATTTTGTTCCAAGCCATGTTTAAGGAGCCTGTGTGTCATTCCAACCAGGCAATAACATTTCTCAGCTTCAGCCCCAGTATCTCATTGCAAAGTGCCTGCCAGCAGAACTACCTCCACGAACACTACACAGCTCACTAAAAAATATGCAACTGCCATACTGGGTGCAAACACAGGACCTGCTTTTCAGCTGCCTGGCAATTTCCTCTAGAGAAAGGACTGCCACCAAACCCTTCAAACACAGCAGCCCTCGGACAGACAGACAGGACAGTTAGACGATGTGCATGCAACCGGAGCAAAGATGGGTTTTAAATCGTACCTGGCGGATCAGTCCGAGTACTCACATGTGGACAGAGGGAAGCTGACCCTACACCCCCTACCTCACTGACGGCTTCCTCCCCGCACCCAGAAGCTCCAAAACAACGAACAAGACAATAGCACCTGGAACGGGAAGGGGTGGCAGGCCCCAGGCGCTCTTCCCCAGGACGCTCCGCCAGTGCGTGCCGGGCTCCGTGGCCGCCGCCTTTGTTAGACCGTCCCTGGGAGACCGGTCCTCTGCACGCCAGCCTCTGTCCCCCACGCCGCAGCCCGAACCCCGCTTCCCCTCGCAGCCCGCTTCCCACGCCCCGCAGCCGCCGCCCATCTCCGGTACCCCCCACCGCTCCCGGTGCTCCGTCGGCTCTCACCATGCCCCGCAGCGCCGGCAGCTCCCGCGCTCGGAGTAGCGCCGACGGAGGGCGCCGGAGCCCAGCGGTGGCGGGTGTCGGCAGGTGCCGCCGCGGGCACCGCCCCCAGCACCGCCCCGCCGGCACCAGCGGCCTTAGGGAGGGCCGCGCCTTGCAGCCCCCGCGAGCTCGCGGCGCGAGTCTCCCGGCCAAAGAGCAGTGAGCGCTCTCCAAAGCAAGGCTGGACTTCGCCTGGTGTGTGCCGGTAGGAGTCGCAGAATCGTGGAATGCGTTGGCCTGGAAGTGGACCTTAAAGCTCATCCAGTTCCAAACCCCTGCCGCGGGCAGGGACATCTTCCACGAGACCAGGTTGCTCCAAACCCCGTCCGATCTGGCCTCGAACACTGCCAGGGATGGGGCAGCCACAGCTTCTCTGGACTACCTGTGCCAGGGCCTCAGCACCCTCACAGGGAAGAACTGGACATTTAATCATCAAATGAGCTATATTAAATTAATTGAAAAGCTAGGTGAAGCTGTACTGCTGTATCTCATAAAGGGAGATGACAGGCAGAGACACGATGATAAATCCTCGTAATTTCTCATATTTGCTGTGAATAACTAAAAAAACCCTTTCAAGCCGTGGAATGATTTGTGTTATGCACTGGTAAGGAGTTGAAGTTTAAGGCAGGGATCCATACTTGTAATGCCTTGTACTTCTGGGGCTGCTGGGAGCACCAGAGAACTGAGCACAAGGGAGACTGGCAAGTC
Organism: Psittacus erithacus; assembly: GCA_009867235.2. NCBI lineage: Eukaryota > Metazoa > Chordata > Aves > Psittaciformes > Psittacidae > Psittacus > Psittacus erithacus. The sequence goes on along the minus strand of WYDI02036823.1, from coordinate 37,528 downwards.
CATTGAGGAGCATGATGCATATTCACCAAAGGAAAGAAAATACCTTTTGACCCCAAAGAGGTGACTAAAGGAAGTGCTGGAAAAGCTGCTCTTCACAACATGCATATCTGGACCATAAGGAATTTTTTATCCAGGGATGTCCATCCAAAAGCATCCCTATTTTATAGAGGAAAAAATTAACTGATGGAGGAAAAAGAATGTATCCTTAATTCAAGCGGGAAAGGATCCTACTCCCAGTCTACTGCGTGGTCCATCTATGCCAGGGTAGATAATGCTCAAGCAGCTCTACTTTTCATGCTGACTGCTCTTTCCCTACCTGCTAACTCCTAACCATCAGCCTCCAATGCTTCATGAAATGATTCCAGATGGGTATATTTAGATTTTAAACACTTGAAGTGTACTTTGCATCTTGGCCAGCAACTCAAAGGTACCAGTCATAAACAGCTTCCCAGCAGTTACCAGGCAATGAAACAAAGTCCTTTTTCGGCATGTAATCATAAAAGCTCATGAATATTTGTCCTTCTGTGATAAAAACAATAACAGGAAAATTACCACCTGTAGCATAAACCTGAGACTTCCCATAACCTTGGAGTTATTATTTAGGTATTATGTATTTGTGATAGCACAGGCGGCACCCTAAGACAGATGGCAGGCAGCTAGCCCAAGTGGGAATGAACTGTGAGGGATCGTAACAAGCACATTCTGCTGACAAAAGAAAAACTGCAACATAACTTCCAGACATGCCACCCTGCAATGTGATCATGTCTTGTCTTCTAAAGTGAACAGGTAACGGTGGGTCAGGCCAAACATCCATGCTGGGGAGCTGAGGTGCTGCTGATGGACAGCCATCTAGGAGGAGCTCAGTGTCCACAGCTGACCTTGTGTCTCTCCTGCATCAGTGACACTACATCTATTTTGGATTAGACTGCAATATCTAATTCTCCTGCAGGATACAACCAGGCTGCAGGGTAATGAGCTGACTCTAGGTACCATCACTGGACCAGTGTCCTGCTGAGTTGTGGTGGCAGTGTCCTCACCACCCTTACACAGCTGAACACATGCTGCTCACATCCAAAGCCATGTTCACCTCTTGCCAGGTGATCTCCAGTCCTTCCACCAAGCACTAGCTTGGAAAATTGTTCTCTGGCCATGATGCAATTCTCTCCTGATCCTGCTTCAACCGAAAAGGGGTTTTTCACTGGTTGGTTGGAGCACTGTCCTCTATGGGCTTAAGTGGCTGCTGTGTCACACACGCAGAGGAGGGCCACCGCTCCAGCACAGCTCAGCTCCCACTGAACTACCTCCATAGGCTTTTTCCCAGCATGGACCACACCAAATGCCGAGCCCTTCCTTATTCTGGGAAGAAAAGTCCTTCTATACAAAGAAATGAAAGAATATATATAACAAAGCATGATTTCTCCAGCAGGTGACTCTGGTGACACCAGTATCAAATGATACATCCTGCAAGGAGTAAGGATGAGGGGGAGGACTCAGAGGGCAGTTTTGAACATTTTTTGGCAGGATTTTGTTTTCTTGCTTGCTGTTTGTTTCCAATGGCAGTTTAATCCTATTTAAACATAACAGTAGAGTTCCTACAGTCTCCCTCAACAAACTACAGTCATGGGTATACTGGGTTTTTCTTAGACCTGCTGGTGTTCTCACTTTGAAAACCTATGTCCTTTGACTTAAAAGAAAAACTGAAGAACCTGGAGCGGGACTCTCCCATACCTACATGGCTTTCTGACATGTTTCTCCCAACTGTGGCAAGTTGCATTAGAAGCCAAGTGAAATATGGCAGAGATGGATACAAGTATGTGTTCAGTCGGTGCAGTGAAGGCCTTTCCCATCTCGCTGCCCCTTCCAACCTGGCAATGCTGGAAGTCAGACTGAAAGCAGGAAGGCAACTTTATTTCTGTTCCCACGTCACAGCCAACAGCTGAGCTGGAGAGGGGGAGAGCCTAAGAAGAACTTGTGTACACACCACCTTGACGTGCATTGGCTGTGTTTGCCCTTGGAAGTAGATGAAGACGCCCTAGGGTTATGTTTGCACCATTCTTGCAAGTAATTGTTGGGAATTGGTTGCAGGAGCCATCACAAGAGCTTTGGATGGTAAGGGGGAGAGCCAATCCATGGTTGTGATGATTTGAGGGTCAGGTTACAGCAGTTCACTTTGTGTGCCATCTATTTGTTCACTGTCAGTGGCCACTTGGAAATAAAATCTGTCATTCTGGTCAGTGTACCACACAACAGGAGCTGCACATCCTGTCAAATCCAGTCTAGGGGCATTACTAAGAGACACAGAGGCTTTCAGGCTATTATCTCCTTCAGTTCCTGTCACTGATGGACTTGGTAATGGAGATGAGAATAAACCCAGCAAATTTCTTTGAGCCGAGGCCATTGCATATCAGCAGGACTGACGTGTATGGGTGGTAAGTCGGTATAAGCACTCCAGACCTGCAAAGCACTTAAGCACATTTTTCAATTTGATGAATAGCTCCCTCCATATACCTCCCTTCCCCATGTATTCCACAAGAAATTACAGGAATAACTGTGCTGTGGGGAAACAAAAGACCTGGACATTCAACCAGGAGATTTTTCTCTTTTGCTTTTTTCTAGTTGACACAAAACAAATTCCGAAACCCCTAAATGAACAGCAAAAAAATTCCAAGGGAAATAAATATTATGTGACCCACTGGACCAGCTGCAAATTAAGGAAATCTATAGGCTAACTGGCAGAATGAGAAAGCCCAGGTATTTCAGAGAACGTGAATGGCAAATGCATTTTTCAGAGGCTGTATTCACCCCCATGCACCCAGGCCCTGCATTGTTCAATGCTGCCCTAGCCAACAGCAGCCAGTGCTTCTTTTCTTCACTTCCCTGTCCCCAGGCTCCCTGGGTGCCAGGTACTACCCTGCTCAATGAACAGTATGCTCCTGGGGCACTGGATAAGTGAAAAAACTTCCTTCTTCCTGTTCAAATACAGCTGGGATGTCTCCTGAGAAGCAGGGGAGTGCTGCATGCCCACGTGCCCCGGTGATGGCACTGGAAAAGCACACTGCCCCAGATGCCTGTGCTCCCTGTCATTCCACACCTCCTGTCCTCTTATCACAGAATCATAGAATGGTTTGGGTTGGACCTGTAGGTCATCTACTTCCAGCCCCCTGCCATGGGCAGGGACACCTCGCACTAAACCATGTCACTCAAGGCTGTGTTCCACCTGGCCTTGAACACTGCCAGGGATGGGGCATTCACAACTGCCTTGAGCAACCTGTTCCAGTGCCTTGCTACCCTCACAGCAAAGAACTTCCTCCTTATATCTAACCTAAACTTCCCCTGTTTTAGTTTGAACCCATTACCCCTTGACCTATTGCTACAGTCCCTGATGAAGAGTCCCTCTCCAGCATTCTTGTAGGCCCCCTTCAGATGAGTTCTTCATGCACCTTTCTCTTCTCCAGGCTGAACAACCCCAACTTTCTCAGCCTGTCTTCATATGGGACGTGCTCCAGCCTCTTGATCACCCTCATGGCCCTCCTCTGGACTTGCTCCAACAGCTCCATGTCTCTTGTTTCTCACAAGACAAGCTGCTGGACACAGAGCCAAGCTACAGCTGGTTCACAGCAATAGCAAAAAGATCTTATTTGGAAGATGAAAGCACAATGTCAAATGCTTCAAAAAGAACCTGTCTTGTGCCTGTGATTTATGCCACTGGCTTGCTGGCTAATGCAGATGCCAGGCTACAGTAAATTTGGACATGTTTGTGCATTTTCTCAGGCAGCTGGTATGAAACATGAGACCTGTGTCACGTTTGCTGGTGGAGGAAGGGGAGGCATGGGATGGGCAGAGGAAATTAGTTTCTGAAATAAGGCATGGGATGCATTGAAGAAGGATGATTTCCTTTGAGGAGTTGTTTGCAGTGCTGACCTACCCACAGACCATGAAGAAGGAGAGCAAGGAGGGGCTGGAGCCAGGGCTATCAATCAGAGCAGAGCAAAACTCCACCAGGGGAGGTTCAGGGTTTGCAAAATGTGCCCAGTTGCCTTTCAGTCTTGCAAATGTGAGCCATGAGTTGTTCAGAGCCAGGATGGTTTGAATTCAAGCCCATAAATCTGGGGCAGTTTAGAGAAACTCCACATCTTGGGTCATCTCCAATTCAAATTGACTCCTGGAAGGCAAGGAGGTGTGCAAAGAAATATCATGAACTGCTCCCTAATGGATCTATGCCATTTTCCCAGTGAATAAAAGTGATTTTTCTTGGATCTCTCTTACACTGCATATCTCAGACTTAAGATAGCTGTGAAAAGAATTAAGTGAGGAACCTTGCAGTAATGAGCATAATCCATTATTGAATTTTCTCATGGATGCTTCTCCCAAGCAAAATCAGTGAAAAATCAGTTCAAGACTGAAGTGAATCTGAACGTAAGACGTTCATAAGGAAGTTCACTCTATGTAAAGGACAATTTGGAAAGAAATTATACATTCACATGTGCCAGCTCAGGAAAGGGAATTGTTAATGTTTTTATCCACATATCCCATCCTCTGCACTGAAACTTTCTAGATTATGGCCTCAAGCTTTTCCCCGGCTCTTGGAACCACAGTCACTGTGAACATCACTCTCTGAGCGGACATATCCCTAAGATGTAAATGATGATCATGGTGATAGCATGGAGAGGAAATAGAGGAAGGATTCTTAAACACACTAAGGGGAGGAAAGAGGCAGAAAACAGATGTGAATCTGTTTTTCCTCTAGCATCCTGGAGAGGTGAAAGGAAGGCAGACAGAATGGCAGTTCCTTCTTGCTGTGAAAACCTCCTTTTTCCTTCTGAGCTACTGACAAGCAGATTTAGGGAAAAGGAGAGGTAAAAAGGACATTTGTACAGAGAGGAAGAAAAAGGGAGAGGCTTTGAAGACCTAATTTACAGACTCTGTCCCAAGTCACTTCAGTTCAGCTACATCACAAAAGTCTGACAGAGATCCATGGGCCCACAACAACCTGCCTAAGACACTGCACACAAAACCAGTCACTGCAATCCCCCCATGCCCAAATGTTGGGGGCTGGGAAGAGAAGAAGGCTGCAGCTGAAGCCCTATCTTCCTGCTCACTAATAAATTTAGTTTACAGAACCCTTTGTGGGTCCCTTTTAAGGTTGTTTGTTGATTAAAGCGGCAAACAACAAACTTAGCCTTAATTTATGCTTCTTTTAACGTTTCAAGCTTGGGGATGGTGCTTTTTATAGAAGTTAATGAGGCAGAATAGGTTCTTTATGGGGAAGATATTTTCTCACCAAATTAAAACCTGTATTGAACATAAAATAATGAGATGAAGGTGGCTTTTCTTTCCAAAGTAAATAAATCTCAGAGCAGGAAACTTCTCACGCACTCGGAACTGTCCTTATTGGAGAGATCTGAGAACTGCAGGTTCACAAGACGTTGTTCTCGCTCTGTCTTTTTTCATTTTGCCTTCTTCCTTTCACCAAGATAGCAATAAAGCATTATTTGCTGAAAACATGCAAACAGCTCCTGTGTGTGAGAGCAGGGAAACAGTGGGAGCTCAGCAAAAGAAATCATCCAGTTGCCCTTCACTACAGCAGAGCCATGAAAGCCGATGGCAGGGACTCAATAACCATGGGGGTATCCCAGGCATGGCAGAGAAATGGGCCATATCATGCCACCTTAGACACCACGCAAGTCCTAAAGTAGCTCTTAGCAGAACTGCATGGAAGAGATCATTTTCTAAGGGGCAGCTTCCTTACTACTTTAAATCTACTGCATTTCTCTAGTCTGGTGTAGCATCACAAGGAAAATAAAGTACCTGAGTGGGAAGCTGCTGTACGTCACAGGCAATCAGCACAGGATGTTATTAATTAGGGACAAACAGGCAGAGCAAGGTCCCTGTGTGATAGGAGAGCACTAACTCTGGGTCCTCTTAGTACTAGGAATAAAAGCCTCCCTTTCATTGCAGGCCACAGGCACACTCAAGAAGGATAACCCTGTTTGTCTTCACCAGAAAGACTGAATAAATGCAGATCTCCCAGGTGTAAAACCTGGTTGGTGCAGTCTTTGCCGCGCACAGTGCTGTATATCCAATGGTACTGTTTTTCAGTGAAATTACAATATTTTCTGCAGAAAGTAGACCACCTTTTGGCTTATTCATTACCAAAAAGCATTTTGATTTTTATTTGTTGCTAAATCATCCTTATTTTATGGGTAAGAATGGGGCTAAGCCTACTCAGGAGCACAAATACAGTATTTTCATAGAATTACGGAAGCCTAGAATGGTTAGAATAGGAAGGGACCTTAAAGCTCACCCAGTACCAACCCCCTGCCACGGGCAGGGACACCTTCTACTAGACCAGGTTGGTCCAAGCCCTGTCCAACCTGCCCTTGAACACTGCCAGGGATGGGGCAGCCACAGCTTCTCTGGGCAACCTGTGCCAGCACCTCAGCACCCTCACAGGGAAGAACTTCTTCCTCAGATCTCATCTCAGTCTCCCCTCTGTCAGTTTAAAGCCATTCCCCCTTGTCCTGCCCCTCCAGGCCCTTGTCCAAAGCCCCTCTCCAGGTTTCTTGTAGCCCCTTTAGGCACTGGAAGCTGCTCTAAGGCCTCCCCGGAGCCTTCTCTTCTCCAGGCTGAACAAGCCCAGGTCTCTCAGTCTGTCTCCAGAGCAGAGGTGCTCCTTTCCATTCTCTGAAACCTGTACCCCAGACAGCCATAAGCAGGCTGTAGTTTCCCGCAGGATGCGGGGAGCTTAGCAGCAGTGGCAGGAATGCTGTCCTCATCCTTCCCCTGCTGCAGGCTGATCTGAGACAAGGAAGTGCAGCGCACCTGCAGCCTGCAAAAAACTCTGGCAATGCTGGTTGCTTTATATAATTGAGCAACAGCCCACCTCAAATTTCAAAGCAGTTGTAAGACCCAGCACTGTCAGAAGGGTATGAATGCGGCTGTTTTCCTACCTCTTATGCAAATGTCTATTAGCACAACAATGTTATCCCTTGTTATCTGCAAACAGCAGGATTTTGTCCACTGCTTGGTCTTCTTCCCTGATCATGGAAAATGTATACAAAGTATAGTCAGAGAAACTTGAGCCAAGAGCCAGCCACTCCCTGTGAAACCACACACTGCAGGAATGAGAAAAGGAACTCAAGGGGCATCAGAAAGTCAACACCCAGGGAAATTCCAGTGTCCAGTAAGGGCTTGGGAAGATAAGGCCCTGCAAACCCAAATGCTGTATGCGGCTGACTTGCAAAGCGACTCTGTGTGATAGAGAGGGAAATCAACCACAGAAGAGTGAGAAACCTGAAAAAAAAGAGATTATGTGCTCTTCTTTTGGTCCCTGAAAGCATAGCAACAATGCACTGGCATTTGCTACAGACATGCATTTGTGGCAAGGCATAAAAGCACTTCAGAGGAAGGTGGAAAAGCAAGGAAACCATCCAGATATCTCCGCAGAGAAGTCCCCAAAGTCCAGCAGGCAGAAGACAGCGTATCAGAAAGGGAACAGACTCTGGATTGAGCTGTTTAAGATGCATATCTAAAATACCCAGCAGAAAGATTTGCAAGCTGTGAGACCATACAAAGTGGCAAGGCAAGAGGCAGGCAAGCAAAGGAGAGATACTTTGAGGGCTAAAATCACATCAGATAGACAAAAGCATTTTCCAGCATGTGGCACTTTGGAGGGATTCTATGATTCTATGACAGGAGGCAAAGATTCTCCATGAGTTTCCTTCTTGCTCACTGTTCACCCATCCACAAAGCGCAGTCTGCAATTCTCACACTGAGCAGCACTTGGGCTCTCCTGCTGGAAATGATCTAAACGAAGGAAAGATCTCTCTTCTCAGGTGCTGGGGACATGATGCCTGATTCAAGATTGCTGAACTGAAGACCTTATGCTGATCACTTCTAGCTCCCCTCCTCACTTATTATTGCTCCAAAGAAGGATGCATAGCACTTACACTTTCCCTTCTAATTAAGAGCTATGAACTAGACTCCAAATCAGACAACATGAATCAGCATAACTTCTTTTCCCCTCTATCTCTGGTGATGCTGGGAGGGAAAAACCCTGTGCTGACCTTGCTGGTTAAAGTTCAGGTTGTCTCAGTCACAAGGGAAAAGCTGCACCTCATTGCAGATACAAACAGCAATAGCTGCACTGTGCCTTGGGGCAACAAAAATGGGCCCACAGGCTTGTGAGTTCAATCCTCCTCAAAGCCATGTTCTTTGAACTTGAAATGGGGTTTCAGCTGGTCAAAAATTTACTACAGACACTGGTTCTGTTCAATGGAACATCTGCAGGAAACATCTACTGATTCACTGACAAGGTTAAAATTAAATTGAATTGTTTTCAGGTTCTTTGGAATGAAATCAGAATCCTCCACATCTCCCACTCAGAAAAATAATTTGGTTTGGCTTGGTTTTAGTCACTGTTTGAAGCTTTAAGTCTTTCATTCACTGCTGGTTTTTTTTCACAAGAGTCAGTATCTGAAGCGAGTGTTCAAACAGGTTGCTACAGGAAGAATGAGGCTGGTGTTTTGGAGAACAAGCATCTCTTATTTAAATGAGAAGCTGGAGGCCTCCTGCAAAGCCCCCCACCTTGAGTAAATACCTGTTGTGTATACAGCACTTATGATTAGCTTAATAAGCCAATGGATGTCAGTGTTGCTCTACATAAATCAAAATAGGAAAGCAAAAAAGATAATTAAAACAAAATGAGCTTCTGGGAGAGAGTTGCCAAGGGTTTACATGTAATACTGTCTAACCTCGGGTGTGCCAGTTGGGATGAACAGCTTTTTCCGGGGCTTCCTAAGTGTGTATTTAACATATCATACTGTTAACTACAGAGATAAGGTCAGGCTACTAGCAATGTGTAAAAAAGGAAGGCTATTACCAAGGCTAACAGAGATGCAGAATGGAAATCAGAGACATCAGCGTACAGATGATGGGGCTTGCATAGCAACTTCCGCTCTGCTCCACACTCCATCATTTCCGCAAACTGCAGGCTAAGTGGGAGGAAACACTGAGAAACTGCCCCAAAGTCTGAAAATCAGGGGAGGCTTTTATGTGGATTTTGCACCTTGAAAGCCTACAATGCGCACTTCCTTGGGATATTTGTGTGACTGGAAAAGCAAACTGCACAGCAGCTTTGGGATTAAACAACAGATACTAGGTCGCATTTCACAAAACATCCAGCAGCTCGGGTGTCTGCAGTTTTAATGTGTCCTGGTTAATTTGGCTTGAGTCTGAAAACTGGGACTTAGCCAGATGAATCGGAAATTACAAACCTCACAGTTCCTCCTAGTGAACCACTTCATTTGCAACCTCCCCAAATCCTCAGTGGGAAGAAGTTGATTAGTTTACTAGGAAGGATTCATGCTTGTGAAGCATGATGCCCACTGCCGGGAGAAATTAGGTCACTGAGAAGCTATTTTAGTGATTGCCAGAGATGCAGCTGCTGTATTTCTAGGTCACTGGTCACTCCTGTTTTAGTGGCTTTGTAAAAGTTTAAGAAACAAATGGAGTTTTTGCTTGCATTGCTATGTGCAAGTCAGTAGCCTAACATTTAATGAGAGGTGGCTTTCAGCTGTTTCTCCCTGTTTCAGTGATGGATGATTTACATTGCATTACTGGCAAAGCTCAGGGAAACCAGTAGGGAAAGACAAAACCACCCAAGCACAGAAAATATGTCCCATTCTTATGCATTTGCCCTTGATTCATAGGGCAAAAAGAAAGATACAGGTCGGCCAACAGCCCCAGTTGTTGGCCAGTACCCAGTACTCCAACAGTTCTAAGACTGTTTGAGACAGTCACAGAAGGACCTGCTCCCAGGCAAATCTGCCTCCCATAAACCCTCTGAGAGTCCGCAGCCTGTGTCCTGCTGGTGAAAACTTCTGAAACTTTAGTTTCTCTAATATAGCCACCTTCTCAACTACATAACCTCTGTGGGCTCAGTTTCATGTTTATTATACACACCATGTCATGTTACACATGTAACATTCCTTTCTGGTTTGCTCTGCTTAATTGCTGTTCTACTTTAGAAGTATGTTTTTGCTGCTGCCACCTCTTCCACCCTCTCCATTGAACTCCCTAAGAGGTCTGTAATCTAATGTAAGAGTGAGTTAGGAGTGCTGACTCTTATCAGCTAGTAATTAAATACAGCTTGCACAACCCTGATGTAAGCTCATGACAATGAGGTCACCACACCATAAGTAGCTTTTGGCAGGATTCCAGTGCCCTGACCACCAGGGTCACCATGACATCACCCAGAAACAGAAAAGTTTTGAATGGTGTGAGAGAAAACAAAGAAAAATGCTTCGAAAGGTATCAGGAGTGTGAGGCTTCTGATTCAGATCTAATTCTGGCAAAAGGTAAGAGCTGTGATAACAGTTGCCCCATGTATACACAGACCCTAACTCTGTCACAAGAGCTCAAGTCAACTCTAATTTGTTTCCTGAAAGGAATAATATCATTTAATAAATAAGGAAAGACAAGTACCTGAGGCTTGTTGAATTTAAAAGTTCTAAATGCCAAAATACACTTGGGATCCCTCAAAGTCTTGGTAAGAAGAATAATTCAATTTCTTTCACAGGCTGTTTCACAAGTAACCACTATGCAAACCAATAAACCAAAAAGGGAACCTTGAATGTGAATGATTTAGCAATGGGAGTGCAGCGCATCTACAAGCCACAGAAGTGAAAAACTCTCAGCTAGTAAAGGCGGATTCAGATCCACAAGTTATCATTACCAGGTTTGTAGGTCAAGTATGTTGTTATAAGAGATGTGACTTGCCACTGACCAGCGGGATGTAACCACTGAAACACATTACTTCAGCCTGCTCTGCAGTAATGAACTTGGTCTGAGACATTTTCAAGATGCTGATGGAATGAATTGATTTGCTGTCCTGTGTGGTCCCTTAGGACAGTGTCTCAGCAGAGCCTGAGTTCGTGTAAGTCTCTCTCAAGAACTAGAATCCTGCGGGTTGCCAATTTGGAATAAACAGGAACAAGCCTGTGGTAAAGTCTGTGTCATGCACTGCTGGCAGTTACTGTTCATACCCACTCTGAGACACAGAGCTTCTTCACAGAACGATGACTCCATCTGCTCTGACCTGTTATTAGTCCTTTATGAGACATCTTACCAATTACTTCCTGAAATGAGAACTACACTGTACAGGCACACTTAAATTAACCTTTACTATTTTAACTTTCAAAACCTCCAGACTAAAGTTTTGAAGTGCCTCCATTTCCTTTTACAGTTGGATAAAGTTCTGCTTCCCCTATGTAGATTAAGCCACCATCTGCCAGTCATCAGGTCTAAATAAACCTTCCACTGTGCTTATGAAAACAATGCCAGGTACAAATCGTGTGACTGAGTGTTACTATGAAATTAGGGAGAACACAATTTGCTCAGCTATTTCTCCAAACTGAGGGATGGAGAATTTGGCAAGTGTCAAATGTCAAGGGTTTTTTTATGCTCCCAGTTAGGTCAGCATTATTTGGTGAAGCCTGGCTTGAAGGCTTTCTTCCCACCAATACTGTCCCAGGCAGTACAACAAGGCACGGCTGGGAACAATTCCTCCTCTTCTTCCCAGGCATCACATGGAAGAGCTGGCCCCATGCTCTGGGCACCACAGAGGTGTTCCGCATTACATGCTTGCCACTGAACAATTACCGTTCCTGGGCTGCTCATCTGCCAGTGAGAGGTGTCGGCTCAAGAATGGGAAAGGAAAACAATAAAGATGTGGCTGACTCCCTGCAAAACAAGGCCAAAGCTCAGTACAGTGGAAAGAGACTGTTTCCTTTAGCATCAGTCTCTAAGGAACTGCATCAGCATTGCAACTTTGGTGCCATGATAGTCTGATGGCAGTCACCCATGTGCTGTCATGCAATTAAACTCTTGCTAGCTTCCATCACTGAAAGAAATTGTGGTTTACTTACATTGGAAGAGGCCAAGTAGAGGAAGTCACACTATACACTTCAAGTAAATAAGAAAGAGAAATACCCGAGTCTCTAACTGGTAGGGAATGACTTCTTAGTAAAACCTAAAATCCTAGACATCTAAATAAAAATACCTAGGCTCAAGTATGTCTAAGCTCCAGCTCACAATGATTTCCTTGGGATTGTCATAGATATTAAATACCTTGGAAAATCCAAGCAGTTTTATTTTAATTCCCAGTCACTTGGGCCCCAAGAAAAGTAATCACTTGAACAGCGATGTCTTCAGGAATCACAGAGTAATTCAAGACTACATGACAACAGAGCTCTGAGTGACCATTTAATACTTGTTCAGCACCACTGAAAACAAGCCCATGCCCTCAATCCACTCTAAAGAAGAGAGAGGCCACCCCCTGAAATACCTCAGAGGAACGTGTACCAAGCATGGTGACACCAGCAGACAGAGTGCCCTGGCAGAAAAGGAAGGTGCCCTGTAATTCTATAAAGTCAAGATTAAATTATGTGTTGTTCTTACAAAGCAAGACTGCTCCATATCTGGTATTATTAGGTCCTAACTCCTGTTGCGTGAAAATACATTGCTCCACCACAGTCATTTCTGTGTCTCTGCAAAGGCAAAGCTGATTGTTTTTGAGAATTGCACTTGGAAGACTGAAAATTCAGTGTGGAGTTTGGAAAACAGATCTCTCTGAAGTTTCTACTACTTCAACTACTAGGCCAGGTTAGATGGGTCTTTGAGCAACCTTGTCTAGTGGAAAGTGTCCCTGACCATGGTGGGGAGGTGGACCTAGATGAGCTTTAAGGTCCCTTCCAACCCAAACCACCCTGTGATGGCCCCTGTATAAACAGACCAACAGAAAAGGAGCAAATATCATGTACTTCATATTATTGCTGATCAAACATGCAACCCAAGTGGGCACATGACTTGTCCGAATGACACAATGCCCACCTGTAATTAAGCTCCAAGTGTGATATGATGCTATTCTGATCAACTTATCATCTATAACAAGACATTCAATGACAGAAACAAGCCTTGTCACAATATGGAGACTGTACAGTGTCTTTGCAGGGACTGAGCATGAGGCAAAGGAAGAAAACAAAGCATCCCATTGACAGCACCATTCACAGGCTGCTGCTAGAGGGCTTGTAGTAGGCTGGAACTCCTGTGCACAGCTGGTTGCATCAGCACAACAGATTCAACTGTGTTGACCTATACAGGTTCAGGCTTAGAAGAAGAAGAAACGGAAATGAGAGGTAACAGCAAAATGCAGCATCCCAGCTCACCAGGTATGAGAATATCCAATCCCTCACAAAACAAGACAGACAAAACGAGATGCAGTGAATTGCCTTCAACTGTCACTAAAGGGAGCAAAAGTTTTCATGACAGATGACAAAGTCACAGCAAAAGGTCTGCTAGGGAATGATTCACAAAAGACCTGGTGTGCCCAAGTGGGATGTAAAATGGCAAACTGACTGTAAAAATTGCATAGGAGCAGCAAAGCCATGGAGCTGGGGTACACACCGTTGCGATGCAGTCCAGAAGGCCAAGATCTTCTTAAGGGCATGCAGATTTGTCTGCATTGTGTGCTCTGCCAGGAGGCTGTTCTCTGCAAGGAGCGTGAAGTACCTTCACCATCAGTGCTGAAGGATGTGACGGCAGGTCAGGGGCAGGGAAAGAGAAGAAGCCAGCCTTGCTCACCCTTTTAACAGGCAGGCAGTAATAATGACAGAGCCTCACTTGCCAGCGGTCAGACAGCCACAGCTTGTTAGACGTTCACATTGCAGTAACTCAGGGCTGCAGGCACTGAGCTGATGAGATGAGAGTAAAGGAGAGCAATGTGACTAAAACAGGGAAGGAAAAGCAGAAGGGATGCAAGATGGAAAAGCTGGCTTGTTTGTTACATCTTAGAAAAGCACAGTCATCTGCTATGAAGCTAATGGCAGGCCCTGTGTTTCAGTGATCCTGAGCTGTCAGAGCTCAAACAGATCAGCGCTGCCTCACAGACTTGCACAAAGGAGTGATGATATATTCCAGCCTTATACTGACACTTCCTTCAAAGCCTTAAATGTTCTGTCAAATAACTATGAAAACTCCTATTTCAGTTTCTCTGTGGTGCCGCAGCTCCTTTGGAAATTGTAATACAAAGAAACAGAGGCAATACCAGCAGTTCTCACATCTTCTCTGGTTTTGATCAGTTACCCTGTGTGTGATCTCTACTACTCATGAAGAGAGATTGGAAACACATTTTACTGCCAGTTTCACAACCACACCTACAGGTGCTCTCCACCCAGCCCTTACATTGGGAACTAAACGCCGTGGTTGGGTAATAGCCTGGTCTTTCCTGACTCAGATACTGCCCCTTCAGATACTGCCTTTCCTCCTCTAGTCATGAGAACCAGTCCTGGGAAAGTCCTTTGCTTCCCTTGACGGAGTGATACTGCAGGGTTGACAACTGGGAAAAAGCTGCTGTCACACAGGTCCCTCTCCTCCTTCCCTGCTGCTGCCTCTCACCTGCCCCAGAGAGGAAGAGAGAGATGAAAAAGTCAGGGAGAATTTGATAACATGAATAAAGGAGCCCTGACAGACACAACAGAGAAACCAGAAAGAAGAAACCCAGAGAAAGGCAGACATGGGAATTGTTATGAGAAAAGGTCACCTTGCTGAATCACACATGATAACCTTTCTATTCATATTTTATGCCATTTTATCAAATCATTAATTGTCTCATAGAGGGTATTATAAAACATTTATGAAAAGGATTACATTCCTTATTGTATTCTGAAAAAGAGTGGCTCAGTTAGGTCCATCAGGTACCCATCCACATGAAGTTAAACAAGGTTTTCCTACAAGATAAGGGCATTTTTGCTCCACTCCCCCTGTTTGAGACCCTGAAGAAAGAAGGAATCATTTGACCTGTCATAAAAATAGGGAAGCTGAAGCACTGCTAATTTATAGATAAAGATCTTTACAAAGAGGTGCCTAAATTCATGGCCTAAGTTTCAAAAGCACAGAGCAGTTTGCACTCACTGCTTACTTCAAAGAGTCCTGCTCAGCCATTCACACAGTTGTGGTAAAGAAGGAAAAAGATTACGATCCCTTTTGATTGAAAGCTTGGCCTGTAAGTGAGGGTTAGGATGGTTAACAGGGCTTTCTGGGCAGTGAGCTTTGCTCTGCCCTCTTACTGTCCTGGGACAGTGTGTATTTGCTAAATTTATGGTTCCTTTCCTCTCCTTATGCAAGGGATCTATGTCTTCTCATTGTATCAGTAACAGGAGATCAATCTACCTTGAGCTTCATTAAAGAAGTCCCGAAATTCAGAGTGTTTTCTTTAGAGTACACAAGCAGCAGGACAGTGCTCTCCTTTGATCTTAAACCTGCTTACATTGCTTCCTGCTCTGCTCCTTCCCTGATCACTTTTGATATTGAACTCCTCTGGACGTCCCAAGGAACATGCCACCATAAAGTCAAGAAGATGCTCCAAGGGCTGGAGCACCTCTGCTACGGAGGCAGGCTGAGAGACCTGGGCTTGTTCAGCCTGGAGAAGAGAAGGCTCCAGGGAGGCCTTAGAGCAGCTTCCAGTGCCTAAAAGGGCTACAAGAAACCTGGAAAAGGGCTTTGGACAAGGGCCTGGAGGGACAGGACAAGGAGGAATGGTTTTAACCTGCCAGAGGGGAGATTGAGATGAGCTCTTAGGCAGAAGCTCTTCTCTACGAGGGTGCTGAGGCTCTGGCACAGGTTGCCCAGAGAAGCTGTGGCTGCCCCATCCCTGGCAGTGTTCAAGGCCAGGCTGGACAGGGCTTAGAGCAACCTAGTCTCGTGGAAGGCGTTCCTGCCCATGGCAGGGAGCTGGAACTGGATGAGCTTTACGGTCCCTTCGAACCAAAACCAGTCTGTGATTCTATAAAAGCAGTAGGACCATAAGAAAGGGAAGTACCAATAATCTTATTCCAAAACCAATATACCCACTCAGCATCACTAATTACAGACAACCAAGACAGATTCACAAGCCTTGTGCTGGAGACAGGAATGTTTTTAATTACATTTGTTCACTAGACTGCCAGGCAGACAATTGCTCTGTCAAATTACCAAGTGTAGGCCCTCCCTCCTCATCGTATACACCTCTGAACCTGTTAATGCTAAAAGCAGCTGCACCCTGGATTAACAATGACCATGGATGCCAACTACAGCCTTGCTACTACTTCACAACAAGACGGTTTGCTGGGTGAGCTCTCCTCAAACACTGTAGGCATTTGCCTTAGAATTTGTCTTGACTGTATTAACATCATCTGTCCATGCACATGCAGGGACTTTGTGTAATGTTGCAATTAAACAAGAAGACATGACAGGGCAGGCATGGAAGGGTATTGATTCACATCTCGTATCTCAAATCTAAACCCTTGTGAACAACACTCCTGCAAGGGAAATGAAATGTCCTCTAACTTGTCCTCTATGGCCAGAATTTGCAAGCTTTCATAAAATGTGGGAGGAAAAGCAGGATCTGTCTCTGCCACTGGCTTCAATTCAGGTAGGTGGGCAGGGGGATGCTAATACTGGGCATCTCTGAGCACATGCCGTTCTTTAAAGTTCATTGAGCATCATTTCTGAAATAGTCGAGAAGCCCTTATAATGTCAAGTAAGAATCATAGAATAATTTGGGTTGGAAGGGACCTTCAAAGGTTATTTAGTCCAATCCCCCTGCAATAAGCAGGGACATCTTCAACTAGATCAGGTTGTTCAGTGCCACATCCAGCCTGGCCTTGAATGTCGCCAGGAATGGCGCGCCAAAGAGGCAGTGGCTAAGTTAACTGTGATGCTGAAAATAAAGTGCGGATCTTTGCACTTGACCAGGAAAGACATGACCAGGAAAGGCATTGTATGACTCCAAGGAATTAACTAAAGCTAGTTAGCAATGATGGAAGCAAAGGCCCTCCAACCACAGAGAAAAAGACAGAATATCTCAAGGCACTGTAAACATCCTTTTACTGCAAAATAAAAGCTGCATCTAGCTTCTTAATCCAAATTATTCTGCCTGCAGAACACACGGCCAGGCTCTGATTAAGACACTTCTCATGGTAAGAGAAAGAGACTACGAACACTTATAAATGCTGTGTCATCTCTTTTTCAGAAGTGCATACTACTTAGGCAAACATGACAGTGCGCACCTTTGTCACTATTTCACACTCAGCTGAAACCTTTCTGTTACTTAACGCAACTCTTCATTCAGTTACCTATCTTGACCAGCACTCAGGACCCTTGTGTAGAGAAGTCCCATTTCTAATTTTGGTGCAGCACAGAATAGGAGCATGATCTTCTCTTATGAATCTCCCTGTCATCCTGAACATGGAAAGAATTATCAGCTTCTGCTTTTGAACCCTAACTGGGGAAGGTGCTTGAAGCCGGCACTGGCCATGCAGCACATCCCTACATCCTGTGCACATGCTTCATCTGCAGCATGATCTGAAGTCCACTATAGTAAGACTTACACACAGGCTTACATGCTTTCCTCAATGCAGGTGGCTGAGGTGTTTGAAAAGGACAGTGACCCACCTTGCTTTGTACAGTGATCTGCTCAGCAAACCCGGTTTGCAGACTCACAAACCATAACCAAATGGCAAATGGTATTTTTGCTTCTAAAAGAAAATCAAGTGCTTGCTGAAAGGGCACAAAGATTCCCATCTAGCATTCTACCTGCTTCCACCAGTAGCACAGTAAAATCCTGATTCTTTGGAGGCAAAATGATTTCTCAAGGAGGGCATCTCAGTGGCAAAGAACTTGTTACTTCCAAAGATCCAAATCAGAGTTGCCTTTAGTCACCAGACCTCACATAAATCCTTCTCCTGCAGAACTATCTACTTGGGTGATGTATTTTGTTTAAAACAGTGATACTGAGAGAGCTTTGCAAGCTCCTTCACCTCTTGGAAAGGTTTAATAATGAAATGTGAAGCTTCACAGTGTCACATCATACAAGTTCTTCACCAGTTCAAAGATATCACAGTGTAAAACCCCTACTAAGATCTATTGATGGCTGTCTTCTGTCTGCCTTACTGCCACTATGACAAAATTTATGCAGGAGAAGTTACCTGTTACAGCCAATTGTATTTTTTTTTATGTTTAAAGCAGGTTTGGGGAAAAATGAAGGCAACTTGGCATTCATCACTTCCAAGACACAACACAAGAAAGCACTCGTACATTAGCCTCAAGTGCACGCCCAAGAGCTTTCCTTGAAGCAGGACCAGGATTCCTTTTGCAAGTACTCATATATAACTGATGTTGCATTAAAACCCTGTCTGCTAATTTGGCATAATATTAGCTTGAACCTTCCTGTTTCCTGATGGCAGAGATGCTGCAGAATGACCTTCAGCCACGCTGGCAGGAGATGACAATATGCTGGAAAGGTTCATGGAAGGCAAAGTCAATGTGCATGATGAGATCTGGCTCTAAATGATCCTGTTACAAAGTTTTCATGTGTTTCTGAGAGGAAATGAAGTTACAAACAAAAAGTAAATGCTTTGTTTTGAGCAAATATTCTCACAAAGAAAGCCAGTGCCATTCAACTATGTGGGACTGGGAAATGACACCACACTGTCCTGTGAAGACTGCTATTTAGTTACCAGGCTTGGTCTGGAAACATCTCTCATGATGGCCTACCTCTTCTTTCTGGGCAGATAAACTGTGATGAAATGCGTGACATAACATCTCATCATTGAAACCCAGGCTTCTACTAAAGAGGGTGAAAGAGCAAGCCACCTACGATGGAAGTATTTTGGCTTTTAGTTTCCAAATTTCCATGTGTTTTTCCTCCACTTCCAAAAGGGGTTGAGGGGCCAGATCTCTGCCACAGAGATCCAGACACCATGTCTGGTTTGTCTGGTGGGTTCGGGACTGCCAGACCCACCCATGTTACCACTGATAGACTGTTGGTTATAGATAGATAATATTTACAAGAATAAAAAAGTGAAAATGCAAGTTTCACAGCCTCCTCCAAGTCTGAGGGCTGTCAGAACTAGGGCTTTGGTTCAGTTCTAGTATTTTATTTAAGCCATTAAGGAGGTCTTTTTGATTATTATTATTTTCTATAAAGATGGGACCTGAGACTGAACATTTCCGAAGTTCAAAACTGAAGCTTTTTAATTTCCACTGGAAGCGATGCTGCTTCCATGAACAGGGGCTGGGAGCAGACATGCAGCATGTCACCACTGAAGCTAATACTTCGATGCCAGCAGAAGATCCTTCTGCACAAGAAATGTAGTAAAAACCAGATAAAATGACTGAGAGTAGCTGGAGTGACCTGTGACACAAAGATGAGACATTCAAGGTCGTATTATTCTCTAGGCAAACAGACATGCAGTGCATGCAGTTATTTCCCATTTACTCCAGAATCAATGAGAACAGAATCAGACTCCAAAGTAATTGTTTGAGAACTGTTAGTGAACTTGCCCTATAAGTCTCTGTAAAGTCACCTCTGATGAGCTATCCATCATGCATATAGTATTAATTTTAAGGGGATAAATAATGCAGAGCAAAGAAAAAAAAAACAAAAAACATTCCATGCAGTCAACTCACAACTTTTCAGACTTATTTACTGGGTGAGTATTTTGGGGTCATTTTATAGGGTTTTTTAACAGTTTTAAACACAGTCCTGCTTCATTCATTAGCTTGCTCTCCAGTGGATAACTGGAGGTTTTTACAAGCCTAGCAAACACTCCACTATTATATCATTCTAACTCAAGCTATAATAGTAGGGATCTGTGATAATTTTACAGCTGCTACATACACAGAGCTGGGGCTTGGAATTTTTTAACTTTCCTCCTTTTTCTCCCCTTTCTGGTGAGGGCCGGGGGAAGGCAGCCACAGGCAATCTTGGAACATGCTGATTTGTTCTGTGGGTGTCTCTTATCCTCCAGCTTTTCAGATGTATTTTTCAGCATCCACTCAAAACCTGACCAAAACAATCCCACAGAGTAAAAAGTGCAGGCAGCGACTTCCTGACACTTCTCAGGAATTGCCATCCCTGAGAATTCTCATGCCCCACCACCCACCCTGAGTAACCTTCATAACAAAAAAGGGCTGAATGCCTTCAGAAATGATCTAGGTCAGAGCAAATGTTGCTCATGTTTTATCACCCGGGAAACTCAGAAACTTTCCAGGAATGAAGTTATGGGAGCTGGGCAAGGCAGGGAGCTCTAATGTACTGTCTCTGGTAGACAACAAGGCTTCAGTGTCAAAGCAACAACGCCAAGGGCAGAGAGAGCAAAGAAGCAAGCTGCCCTGAGAACCTGCAGGATGCTGGTTACAAACAGGTGGCTGAATGCTGAAGAAAGAGACACAGACAGAACAAGCAGCAAGACACAGGCATGAATGGAATATATTTTACAGCCTGGCATGAGGAATTTAAGGAATTAAGATGGTCCTTTTTTGTTTCCCAGCTTAGCAGAAATATTCAAGCTTTAATTATCACTCGTCCTGTTGATGGAACATAAATCCCCAAGAATCCCCTTGTGGAGCACTCTACAGTCTTTGACTTACCTGACACCCAGAAAGAATTTGGGTTTGTGCCTGACATTGCTGTCAGCAAATAAGAGAAACTGGCGTTAGAGGTTTTAGCCTCCTTTGTTGATGTTGGCTTGCAGAGTTTGAGGACATGAGGCGTATTGGCATTAAACTAAAAAGCCCAATGTGCTTTTGCCCTAAATTCCAGGGTGCTACTCTGTGACAGGAATGCCACCTCTCTCTCTTTCTCCAGCACATGGTCCCTCAATCCAAGGCTTGATCCTGTGAGGCTGCGAGTGCTATTTCCACACCAGCACAGAGGTAATCCACATCACTGCAGTGCAGCTACTCACATTCTCAAAGCTGATCATGATCTAAAAGCTTTGCTGGATCAAATCAGAATATTTGGCAGTGCACAGGATTGAGTCACTTGGGAACCGCTTATTTTGGTAATTTCACTGCATGTGAAACACATTGCTGGAGTGGTTTGCCTGCACTTTGCATTGCACTCTGGACTCCCAATTGCAGGCAGCCTGCCCTTTTGCTTGAGCAGCCCAGTGAATATTCCCTGTAAGTGACAAAGGCAATGAAATGATGAGCGGAGCAATCTCCAAACTCTGGGACAGATCAGAGCCAAACTGAAGTGTAAATCATACATTTTGGGCTTGCCTTTAACTGCATACTTGTGAGTAAAGTGAATAAGGAAAACCTCATGGTCTTCAGGCTTTGAGCAGCTCACTAAAATTAGGGAGTCTGACCCAAGGTGAGTATTAACATCTTCAAGTCTCTTTAGCCCAGGTTTCAAGGAAAATCTCCCTCTAATTCACTGTCATTTCTGTTAGAGTTCAAACGAGTTTAAAAACACTGTCAGGTGAAAGACCTGCAGGCAGTTAAAGCCCCTGTTGTTTGCCAGTCTGACTTTAATCCCCCAGCCATGCAGAATGTGTTTTGCCCTTTGCTCTCAGCTCTCACTATTCTAACCACATTTCATGGGCTGTATTCTGCCCCATTTGCTCAGCCTGTTTCCTCCACTGGGGCCACAGGAATGTGGCTGGAAATAAATCTATCAGCTAGACAGAAACCTCCTTTTTACATCTCTAAGGCCTGCTGTAGTTTATGCAGCAGATTTAAAGCAACTCCTTCCGTTGTTCCTGTGCAAAGAGGCAAGCTGATCCTCCGACCTCAGGAACAAATCCTGCCCTGGCTCTTTGGGAACAGACATCACTAAAATCCCCTGGACCTACCAATGTGTCTGGTGACAAAGGCAAGTAATCCATAGGATGTCTCTTAGAGATTAGGCCCTGTGACATCAGGAATCCTGCTTGGCTTAACCTTGAAACACACAGGCAAGCAGTGAAGTAATTGCCTTTTCAGGTTTTTTTCTGAGGCATGGCCATAAGATGTGTGGACTTCACAAGGATCCTCTTTCCAGCCTCTACCCCATCCCTCTCTATTGCTCCAGAAGAAGAGACTAGCAAGATGTTTGGTATCTGCTTAAGAAGAAGGAGGAATCACTAGAACCAGGGGGTTCACTCAAGAATGGGGAAGGGCTCTACAGCTGCAAACCATCACAGTGAAATTTTCCTGAAGGCAATCAGTGAATGCTTCTCCTGGATTACTTTTACAAACTTTACTCATTTGTGTCTTACAGAAGCACAGCCATGAAGCATTTCCCTTCAGCATGAATGAAGAGTGCTTTGTTCAGCCAGCAAGCAATCCCAGCAGCTATTATACTGCACTCATCATTTTTCAGGAGGGAAGCTGAAATGGCAGAGAATCTGAAAAATAAAAATATTCTTACGAAGTAAATTTTATCCTTGGTGAATCCATCTTTGAACACTAGCTCTAACAGCAAATGTGAGTAAGGAATCTGAAATGTGACAGCATGAACTCAGAGCTGGCATAATACTCACACTAGAGTAATTTTCATTAAAAAGGTAAGATCATTCAGAGTTCTTAGGCAGCTTATTGTAACTATGAACCCTTATTCATTCTTTAAAGAAGCCATTTGTTACAAACTCTCTTAATTCCCCACACACAGAGGGGTAAGTAGGATGAAAGATATCTGCTCATTAAGTTCCATGACAGAAAATATTTTAATGGCTTTGAAATGAAATTAAGAACTTCTTTATGTATACATTAACTATGAAAAAATGTGTAAGTCTTTTCTCTAAGAAAAGGTGAAGCACAAACCCAGTGCCACCCTGGAGATGAGTAGCAAAACTGAGAGCATCTCTTCATATGTTTGTGAATTAGTTCTTTGGAAAGGACACTGAAAGTACAATCATCACAAAACCAGTCAAACGTCACATTTGCTTCTTATCATGAAACAGAAACAAGAAGTCTTACAGGTGGATGGAAAGCACTTGCTAACTCATCTGTTTCACAAGTCTCTTGAGCAGTTCCAGACTGCAGTGGCCTCTTCCAAAGCAGCTCTCAGTGCAGCCACTTGGTGCTTCTCAAACACAAACACTTCACACCAAATGCACCTAAAAATAAATATAGTTGAGCCAACTAACTCCAGGCTGTAACTTCACAGGAAATACATTTCTGTCCCATATGAATGTGGCCTGCTGGGCCAGCCCTGAAGGCTGCACAGTTGCAATGGTATGAGGAGAATCTGATACCACAGAGAGTACCTGATACCACAAGGTGTATGAGGAGATTTCTGCTGCCTGAGGGCCTGACTCTGCCTTTTGCTCTGCTTTTATAGCAGCAAGCACTGTCGGTTCCTAACCCAGAAGCAGAGCTCCCATCAGGGACAACCATGTAGATAACAATTAGCAGTGATTAGAAGCCAGTATCCTGAGTCAGAGGCCAGTGCTGTATCCAGCACGTCTCACTGCTTGCAGCTCACATGCACGTTTGGTTATTTGAAAAGTGTTTTGTCTTAATCCCCTCATTTCAGCCACTTCTTTTCAACAAAGCATTGCAGGGCTAGACCTGACCCAAAGTATCTACTGCGTAGGAACCAGTCATGAAGTTGACTAAGCCATTTATAAAACAAAGATATAGGACATCGCAAAGGAGTTGCTTCACCTGACCATCTGCTAAAACAGAAATTCAGGAACAGCCATGAACGTCAAGCAAAGCTGACATTGCTGGACTTTTCTTCATTGCCTGGACAGTACATTACCTCCCCAGGCTGTCCGTTCCTCAGAGGCAGACAAAACTGGAAGGACAACAAAGCACCCTTCACCCCATAGCACGTTGTGGGTCAGAAGGTCAAAAGAGAGCTCAAATTAATCTTGTAACTGCTGCTAAAAAGCTCAGGGCCCTGGAAAATACTCCTGTGCACATCTCCCAGAGCATAGTCAGTGCTGAGAAGAACATGGGTGAGTGTGAGCAACACTTGGCACTTCAGGCCTGCAAGCTTTTACTCACATGAGTAATCCTTACTGTCTGATTAGTCTCACTGCAGTCACAAGGGCAGCCCATGTAACCTGCAGAAGGAGGAGAAGAGGCCTTAGCACTGGCAACTGCTGAGACAGACATGCTGGTATTTTCACAGCCTCTTTGTCCATTGTGACTTTTCCACATTTGCCACTCCATCCCTTTGGTTTAGCTTTCTTTTCCTCCAGTTATTTGCCCTTCTCACTGAGGCGAAAGCCCTTGGGAAGAACTGCTGGTGGTTTCCTGGCGGCCCCCACACATTGCAGGCTGGATGTGCTGTGTCGGAATGTCCTTGTTTGGTGTTGCATCACAGGGGATGAAAAGACAAAGAAACACCCTTAGGAGAGGCTGGGAGAAACAAGTGTATTACAGGAAAACCCGTTTACAAGAGCTGTTTCAACTCAGTGTTACACATCCGTTAGCTGCTCAGGCTGTTCTGTCCTGTTCACAGCAACTCACAGGGTCACTCCAGCACTTACTGCTGCCTCCTTAAACAGTACTTGTGGGAGAAGAGGCCCTTGCTTCACTACTTCCATCAATGGACAAGTCTTACCTGCAATCTGCTTTTAGCGACTAGCTCTGCTTTATCTGTGTAAACCACGTAACAAACAAAATACCCCAAAAGACACATGGACAATTTGCAGAGCAAAACCAAACTCTGTGTTGTTCCTTACATCTCCTTTCCCAGAACAGTTCTCTTAAACAAGCGTGCAAAATAAACCTGCTTACTTCTGGTTTACTCTGAAGCAATGTATGCACCCACACCCACCCATTCCTACACCATGAGCTGTAAAATGGCTTCCAGCCCTGTGGCTTATGATTTATCTTCAACTTGAAACAAACAAAGGTAGATGTAAAGGAAGGTACAAAGCTGCATTTCTCTAGCTTCTCCCCTGTGGCAGAACTGCTTTATCTCCTTTGCCTTGTGGTGTGTTCTTAATTTCTGGTGAATCCCAGAGAGAGCTGAAGCACTGCAGAATGATAGATTCATAGATTCATAGATGCAGAATCCTCAGGGGTTGGGAAATGCTAGAATTATAAGTGTAAAAGTAATTTTCATCGGAGATCCTGGGTTATGGTGCAAGACTTTCAGCCACTATCCCTTTCAGTCTGCTGGGATGGCAAGGAGCAGACTGCAGACAGTGTAAGCTTCATTTGGTAAATCCTATAGCTTATAACACTTATGGAGAGCTACAGGTACCTGGGGTGCTCTGTTACTCATAATTTTAGAAATGGCAGAAGTGCAAGCCAAGTTTGTAGTGCTCAGGGCACCAGACCAGTCAGGACATGGGGAAGAGACAGAGGTCATACACTGGTCTGTGACCACAGCCCCCACCTTCCAGGCCCTGGAAAGATATCACAACTACTTGCCTGGCACTGCTGTCATGGCATCCTTCCAGCTGCACAAAGTTCAAACATTCCCATCCCTGGCAGTGCTCAAGGCCAGGTTGGACAGGACTTGGAGCAACCTGCTCTAGTGGAAGGTGTCCCTGCCCATGGCAGGGGTTTGGAACTGGATGAGCTTTAAGGTCACTTCCAACCCAAATCATTCTAGGACTCTCATCACCACCAGCAATGTCCTGCCTGCCCTTCCTTGTAACTGGTGGCTTCCTGCTCCTAGACACGTTGGGCTGAACATGTGGGGGCTCCCACAGGCTGGGTGGGAGGGAGAAAAATGAAGAATCTGTTTCCCTTTTTAGTTTCAAAGGCTCATTCTTGGGTGACTGTGGCTGGGGAAGGCAGTATTTTCTTTTGCTAAGAAACAGTTCTCACCGTCTACTTAGCAGGAAAATTTCCTGGGCTGCAGTTACAGCAACCAAGTTGAAGTACAAAGACATTCATCTGAAAATTAGAAAGACCTTATTTTTCCCTTTTAATTGACATTTCATACCTTCAGTGGTGCAATGTATTTTGCAAAGTGCTTTGCACATGGTAATTAAGCCTCATAACATCCCTCACCTTAGGAAGGACCTACCGTCCAGACAGAGAAATGCACATACACAAAAGTAAACATCTTGCCTCTCATCTCGCAGTGAGTATGTGCCAGTAGCAGTAGTGAAACCCCAGGCATCCTAGCCCTCTAATACTTGAGCTTATCTCTCCCTGACACTTCCAAATAAAGGTGAAAACTTTTCTGCTCAGCAGTGACAATCTGATTCAAATTCTACTGCTCTCCTACAAGCCAGCCCTGCAAGCAGGGAGGCTGAGAGCATAGAATGTGACTTTAGCTCCACCTAAATAGAGAGAAGCCAGTAATATATTGCTAAAAAAAATCAGGCTGATGTAAAACCTGGTTTACGGGTAGAAAGACACTAGGTTAAATGGGCATCACTTCACCAAAATCACAAGATCTCATCCCATTTGCTGTGAGCCCAGTGGCACACCTTTGCATTGCTAAGATGCCTGCGCATTGTCTCTTTGATTCTACTCAGCGCCTGCACAAAGGAAAACATCAAGTTGCACAAAATTGCGCAAAAGGAACCAGTTACCCATCATTATAGCAACTCAACAGGAGTCTGAAGTTGCACACCTACTAATCAGACTTTATACAATGTAACTACAGGCCCTTATTTTAATGTTCTGTATGAGGAAAGAGGTATATATCTTTTTGGTATATAACCAAAAAGATGGTTAATTATGCTTTCCTTAAGCTTCCAAGGGAATTAGAGCTGGGTAAACAGTGAAAAATAACACTAGCTGCCTGACTGCCAAATTTAAATGATGTTAAGTGCAGACTATTTGTATTTTATTTTGCCCATAAATCTTCACCTGAAGGCTTGCTGTCCCTGCAGAGCACAAGATATGCCCATGTACTATGACTGTACACAGGTCTTATGGAAGGACTCAATTTCAGACACACCAAAAGGCCTCCTGTCCTCCGTGGTGCAGAACTGAACTGCAAAAAGACAATAGATGCTTTACCCACTCACTTGTGCTATGCTTAACCTTCAGTCTAAAATCACTAAAAGGCAGTATGGAGGTCCTATCCACATGAGCAGCGCTTGACAGAGACCCAGCCTTTGAAAACCTTTTTCAAAGACATCGATCTCTGCAAGGACACTTCCTGACATCTTCTTACACACCTAACCAGTAATCCAGGAAGCAAAACAGGACAAAGACATGGTCCCTAAGTCTCTCCAAGAAGCTGAAGCAGTGGCACACAAAGATCTAAGAAGGTGTGTTCTACTTCATAGCCAAAGCTGAGCTCCTGGAACATGCACCACAGCCAACACTTCTGGCTGTATATGCTCTGCCAGCTGTTCCTGGAAAACAGTTATGGTTGGGAAAAGGTTAGCCCAGAGTATGCATCAAGATCTCTTTAAAAATATATAATTTTAGGAAGTATAAGCATCTGCTTCCATGTTGTTAAAGAATGGGGGCAAGAGATACATTCACTAAGTGCATTTGTTTGCTCTGAAATAATTTATTTGGCTCTGGCAGGGTTTGCTTTTTTCAATGTACCTCCTTAAAACAGTTCAGGGAATGGTACTTATTCCACACGTGACTACATCTGCTTCTGATGAACTGGTACCTCATTTCAGTTTATGCTTATGTGTAATAAATATTCAGAGCTGAATCTGCTGGTATGGAGGGGTAAGGTCAATCACTGCCTTCATTCAAGGCCTGGAGCAACATCACTCACTCTTGTTCTTAATGATATCACAGAGCTTGCACCCTTAAAAGACTTCTTATCAGCATCAGAAAAAAGAAATGCCTAGGAGGTTCCAAAAACTCATGTCTGAAGGCTTTATATGTTGATTTATGAGTCTGGGTCTCTTTCACTGTGGCTCAAAGTAAATGTTTAGTTATGATCTTGTTAAGGGCTGGCTGATCATTTCCTGCTTTGTCTGCTTTACTAGAAGGAGCAGCCTCTGATCCTCTTCCAGAAGTACGGCCTCTCTGACAGGAATAATTTGAAATTCAAATTCCAATAGCACTAATTCATCATTAAGCTCAAACACCTTTTTGTTAGATCATTTCAAAAAGGCCTGTGCCAGGAAAGGAAGATAAGAGTTAAAGAATACGGAATGAAAACACTTGGATCCCTAATGGAACATAAGAAGTGCTGTGCTTGCAGCACAGCAAGGTCAAGAAAAAGGTCAGTTCTTACCTGACTTTAGCAGCCAACCTGGCAATCCCCAGGAAGGACAAGGCAAGGGGGACGAATGGCTTGTTATGAATCAACTAGATGCTTTAGACATTTTGAGGACACTAACCTGTTTTACTAGATGGAAGACCTGAGATGTGTAATCGAAGCCTAAAGCAATCCAAATCTACCATAATCCAAGGACTTTTGGTTTGGATATGCTGGATGCACATGTGGGTCTTTGGGGACACCTGAAGTTGACTTTTAAGAAGCACAGAAATGTCCTTGGAAATTGTTACACTTAGTGCTTATCATAAAGAGATGACCAGGCCAACATGTAGCTTCTAAAAAACAGAAACAAAATTAAGCAAGTATTCCCTTTGGAATCACTGAAAAAGCTGCATCTCTCAACCAATTCAGGAACAAAAACCACAGCTGAAGTGATGCCAATAGAGCACATACAGCACAAAAAGATGAATAAACTGAAGGACAAAAGACTGCAGATAGAAGAGATGTGGAAAAGGCACAAGAAAAGGTACAGTGTAGGCTGGTATGGCTGTTGCTAACCTTTCCAAAGAGAAATCCTATAACTAAAATGAAAAAAAGCCCACCTCTTTTTCTCTGATGGCCAACTTTCTGAGAAACAGAACTTGCTGATGCAAGATGATACTAGGAAAAAATCCTAAAAAATGCAGGACTGAAACAAGAATCAGTCTCCAGGGTGTACTATTGGCCAGGTACATAACTGAAAGGAGCTAGTTCTATGTACTATGGAGCTCCCTTTGTTAATGACACTAGAGACAAAGCACTAGGTTAAAAGGAACACCTTTTTTTTTTTTTTTTCAGAAAGGGTCATTCACATGTTGCTAAAATACTAGTAACCTTCAAAATGTTTTGTATTTCAGATGGTCTCTGTTATGCAAATTCAGTGAAGACATTTTCAGAGCCAGGCCCAGCCCGAGGTTGTTTAAGATTAACTAGTTGCTGTGTTGGGAAGAAACAAAGCCAGTAAGGGACTTGGGAAAGGAGGTACTGTTATCTGAAGGTGTCCCATGATAACACCCAAGCTATCACAAAATCTGCTATTCATCACCTGAGCTCTTCTATGGAGATAGGTGCAAATGGAGAACATGCCTTAGGGTGCCACCACCTGGGGTGAGCACACAGGGGGGGCCTATGGCAAGTGTTAGTGTGGCTGCTGCTCTGGAGAGCTGATCGTATAGCAAAGTTTGTCTTGTTCCACGTGGTTAAAGTTATTAAAGTGAAAAAGATTTCTAACCAATGACATTGTATTGCCACCAACAGCCACTGCAGTATCTGACACAGACTGACAGCTTGAGGAGAGACACATTCCTTCAGTTCCCCTCCAGACAAAGAAGAGATGGTACCTAGTATCACGCTTTATGTATTTGTTAATAACAGGCAAGGAACTGTGCCATTTCCTGAGGCTAGGCTCACCTCTTTAATGAAATAATTCCATGAACAAATCTGCCCCCACACAGAAATGTGGCACAACAAAAAGAGAAGATTTACTCTTAGCCTACATCAGCCTCAAATGAGATGAGATTTCCAGAGATGCAGTTTTGTGAACTACCTACCCTGTGGCTTGCTCTCTGTTCCAAGTCACTCCCACTCATATTTGCATATATGCACCATGTTATTTTTCTTCTATCCCAAATGCATCTCCTTTGCAGGAGACAACTGCTAGGGTAGAACCCACAGCGCTTCTTCCTCACAGGGTCCTATTGATGCTTATAGAAAAATATCATGAAGAATGCAATCACGCTAAGGAGGAGGCTTAAAGATGCTACTGTGCAACTCCTGCGTCCCTGAAATGTGAACGGACATTTCCATGAGCAGGTTTTGTCAGCCAGAACTGCCCACTCAGCCTGCAGAAATCTGCAGGGTCAAGTGATGTAAGGGGCTTTCCCCCACTTTGAAAAATTTGGACTGCCAAAACTGTCCTATTAAGGAAATACCATGAAAGTTAGAAAGCTGGGGAGGGGGGTGGGTAGCTATCTGCCTCTTTTCATGGTATCATGCCTGCATGTAAGTGAGAGACAAAGGGGAAATCTGTAAGTCCACAACATAAGGATGAGACACTTTCCTTGCTAAGTCCAGAGCAGAAAAAAATAGGTAGAGACCCATGGCTGCTGGGTGCTCAGAGCGCTGATGAACAAAATACACCTTTCCAAAACAGGTTCAAAATGCGATTCCTGCTGAAATACCAGTCTTTCTCCACATGGATAGCAGCTGCTTTTGCAGCACATTCTCCCTAATGTTTCCATCTTCTATGGTATGTGGGTGACTCCAATGTGGGTCACGAGCCCACGTTCAGACAGTGGCATGTATTCACCAACATGTTGTCTGATCCTGCCTAGGAGATGCCTATATGCACAGATAAAGACACTGCACATAATATTCATGAATATCCACACTTCATCCATGGATAAAGACCACTCCACACCACTAAGCTTACAGCAGGTGAGCTGTACAGCTACAGACATAGCTGTATTTGTATTAGTTCTTTCAGAAACGCTCAAGAAGAATTCAGACTATCATATGTTATAGTGATGGGTCTCAGCCCACAGCAACTTCACCTGGGTTTTGATGCTCTCAGGGGATAGCTACAAAGATGAGAAAAGATTTTATGAGCTCCAGGACCCTCACCAACACACTGCTCACTGCAGGATGCTAAAGAGTATGGTGCTCTCTCACACTTCATCCTATGAGACATGGAATCATAGGCAATCTTCAAAAGCAGGCATTTGAGAAAACATTTTCAACTAAAGAGCACAAATGAATACGCTCACACATCAAGTGGAGTCTCAGCATCAGGATCAAGCCCCAGCATTACTTGTCTGCTGTGTTTCAAGGCCCATGCTCTACTCTGGAAGTCTTTCCAATGCATGGATTTGTTAAAATGGCATCATAAATCTGTAAACAAGCTTATCGTTCCATTTCCCAATATTTATTAAAAATGTTAGGCCAAAGAACTAGACCAACAGTGAGACAGAGTGAGCTAATAGGTTTGGAGACTAAAGCTCACTCCAGCTCACAGCAGCAATCTAATATTCTTGGAATTCCCTCAATCTCCTCAAATCTCAAAGCATCCTTCACACTTTGGAAAAGCCAAGTTCTCGCTTGGACTTCCCTGGCTGCAACCGAAAGTGTGACATCATGCAGCCCCCCCCAAGGTGCTCCAGAGGAACTGGAAAAGCAGCAACAAAATGGCAACATGAAATCAAAAGATGAGAATTATTCACACTAAATCATCTCCCTCCAGTTGTCACCCCCAACGTCCTGCTCCAGCAAAGCAGATTCAAAAACTGCACTGGAAACAAAGCCCTTCTTTTGTTCTCTAAAGACTAGAAGTCTTTTTAT
This sequence comes from Psittacus erithacus, assembly GCA_009867235.2. Lineage (NCBI taxonomy): Eukaryota > Metazoa > Chordata > Aves > Psittaciformes > Psittacidae > Psittacus > Psittacus erithacus. The sequence continues at coordinate 6,231 of WYDI02036823.1, read as the reverse complement.
ATTTAAATGAAAATCTGTCAAACTAATTCAGTGAATATGTAATGGTCTCATTTTGTACTCATTAGAGAACATCGTAATGGCCATAAATTCCTCTGACAGAGTGTGTATGCGTGAACATAAATGTCTGGTAACGTCTCATAAACTTCAGGCTGGACTAAGTTCTTTGTCTTTAGGTTAGACCTTGTAAGACAAACAAAAGCCCCAGTATTGCTTAAATTAGATGCAAAGTGCTATGTTACAGCAATATTATAAGCATGGTTCTTGTGCACACAAACGAGGGGACTCTAGCGATGATTCCCACCGTGAACTTTGTGTCGGTCTGTAATGCCATCATTGTCTGAGATGATGTACAATTTTCTGCTTGAAGATCTATGGGCAATACAGCTGTTGCTGTGGATTGCTCTGAATATTCTGTCAGTATAACTTCAACGGGATGTGACATTCTCAGCATTTTTTTGCTTTTTGATATCCAGAGATAAAAGGAAGAAAAAGTAATCAAATAAGGACAAGCAGCACTGAAATAAATGCCTGTGCATTTTATCTTGTTTATGATTCACATTGTTTTTCACTCTGCCTGTAGCAAAGAAACTTTCCTCATGTACTGCTGACAGATAACCTTTGAAATAAAACTGGGTTGGAATTAAAACTGATCACAGTCAGAATTAAACACATGCAGGGGAAAACAAATCAGCATCAAAGACCATCTCATGTTACATGTTGGGGCTGAGGCAGAAAATATTCAAGATCATTAAAGATTCTAGAGACCTGCTGTGGTGTAGGTACAGCAACAACAGTAGATGAATTTTATAGAGGGAAATGGACTCCTGGGCAGAAATATAAACAGAGGATATAGACAGATCATCTTCTCATCCTAAGCTTGAGGCACAGTGTCTGTGTTTAACTACAGATGGTGGGTGAACTCTTGGATGGAAACAGGCTGCTAGAAAAAGACTAACAGAGACCTGGGGATCATCATTGTCCCCAGCATCTCCAGCTGGATCAGCTAGGAAAGACTTGGAAGTTTGGGCCAGCCTTCATGTGGGATCACCATGACCTTGCCTGTCACAAGGGTTTTGTCCAGCTAGGTGTGTTAAAGGCACTGTTTTCTGAACCTCCCCTTCCAGCCACAGGCTGAAGCAAAAACTCAAACTGGGTGAATCAGTAGGATAGCTCAGTATTATATGATACCTTATGAAGCCAGGAATTGGGAAACATTTCTAGAGAGGTCAGATGCAAGGAACAGGCAACTTCCACAGCCTCTTCCTTGAACCACGCAGCAGCTGTTCCTAGAACTAAGCAGATCAGGGAATTTTAATTTTCTCAAGATTTAACAACTTTTTGGCCAGATCCTTGTGGTGTGAAGAAAGACAAGCTGACAATGAGTTAGAACTCCCCCTTCAGCAGCACCTTCAGTAGACAGTTAGTTACTCTTCTGCAGACAGTTCTCCTCTCCAGTCTCAAAACTTTAGTACTTTTCAGGGTGGAAGAGTGCAATGACACAATGCCAAAGGAAATGATGCATTTTCATTCACTCTCTCACACACACACATCCCATCCAAAAAAGTTATTATAAAACAATGATATATGTTGCTGTACTATTGTGAAAAGATGGATTTCTGCTGGAGTAGCCTCTCCCAAAACTGAGATGCAGGGGTGTTCTTTTGGTCCTGTGGGCTGGATTTTCAGGGGTAACGTGGTACCAAGAGATCTTTACAGGTAACGTGGCACAGGAGCAAGTGATCTTTACAGGAAGGAGAAATCTCTGCCCTTGCATTATGATGAGGCATCATGCTCCAACTGCGTAAAAGCATAAATAGCTCCCAAAATCACATGGGCAGGCTAAAAGCCATTGACTTGTCACAATTAGTACATGCAGAATTTTGTCTTATAGGCTTTGAACCATGAGAGGTAGAAACTTGAAAAGCAGATAGCTTCACAAATCTCCTGGGTCAGAAGCTGCAGCTTTGAAGGAAGAACTGTACATCACATAAATGGCAACAGCACCCTTCCTCAGTAAAGAACCTAGTCTGCATTTCTGGTTTTGTTTTAAAATGTTCTTCAGAATGGTGCAAGGCACAAAACTCTGTAACAAACACTGAAGAGAAAATGAGATGGAACCTTAATAGTGCTCACCCACCAACAACCTTCCTTTACTGATCTTACTGCCCAAAAATAAACCAACCCAACCTCATTTCTTTTCCTTACATTTGGGGGAGTGTGGGAGCATCTATGCATGGATGAGAGATCTTTATTCTATAATATGACCACTTTCAAGCAGAGAATACAGCAAACCAAAGAAACCAAAGAAAGGTAGAATGTGATGCTGAGGTACAGCTAAATTAAGTAAGATGTTGTGTCTACTCAGTGCAGCTCGAAACATTCTTCATAGCTTGCTCTTGTTCTTTGGTTTTTCCACCTAGGCCAGATGTACTGACAACCTCATGTCTGTAGCTCAAGCTGGCAACTAACAGTCCATGGTCCCTAGCTGCTGAAAAAGAGTTCCTGGGGAGGAAGAAGAAACTAAGGATGGAGGCAGCATTGCACAGCCCATAAAAATACACACTCACTGAAGAAATAAGCATGACTGAAGACACCAAGTGCTTGATTTTAAGTGTTGTTTTCTACACCTTACTCCCCTAGTTCTTCTGCAGGTCATTTACTAGAAAAGAAGGATGTAAGAGCATGGTTATGACCGAGTAAGCTCCTTATTAAAGTTAAAGCCCAAATCTCTTGTTGCAAAAGCACTCCCATTTTCCCTGAATGATATTGAAAGAAAAACATATAAGGAGGTGAAAGGCTAATGGCTCCTGAAAATGGTTCGGTGGTGATAGGGCTCAGATTATTTCTTTGAACAATGTTTCTCACATTAAAAGCAGGTAGGTATCAGATTTTAATGACTTGTTTTTTCCCATCTCGGTAAGACAAGAAAGACTTTACTCCCCTGTTCTCCACAGCCACCCTGCAGAAGAAATGCTTTACCCGCCTTCTTATCAGGGTTAAATGATACCTGCACTTGAAAGCAGAATTTTTAGCCTTTTCTACAAGCTTAGGCAAATACACCTAGTTCTCAGAGAGCTGACAGAAAGGCAAATCACCTACTGCAAACTGACAGCTGTCAAGGGATAATAAATACCTGAAATAGGGAAAGTTTCATCCCCCCATGTACCTATCAGCTTTCAATGAAATTGTACCCTCCTTCCTGTGATCAAGCCACTAGAGCTGTGCGCATAGCTTCTAACAGCCTTTAGTGCTGGTGAGGGGATGTCTCTGCTGTTTTTCATTCCCTCTCTCCTCTTGCAAGACATCTCTTTGCAAAGGGCATGAAACATCTGAGGGATTTGTTTCAGTTCAGCAGCTCCCCAATTCCTTCTTTGTGGGGGCTTCTCTGAAGATTTCTGTATTTATCTCAGGCTGTTAGGCATAGAAACACTGAATAAATCAATGTACTGTTTGGAAAAAAAGAGGCTTAACTTCTGATTCTCTTGAAACTTTCACATGAAATTACAACATCCAATTCCTTGTATTAAAGGAATTAAAACACTTGCTTAAAAAAATCCACTTTGCTGAGTCACAGCTAGAGGTTGAGCAATTTGCAGGAATGAGGCCACGGTCACTTGACAGCAGGAAAAAAGGGTAAAGTGTGGGGAGAACAGAAATCTGCATTTCAGGATTGAATTTCCAGGGGAAGGGAAGGAGTAAATCCATTCACGCAGACAGACAGACAGACAGACAGACAGGTCCTACCCCTGCTGCCTGAATAAAGGCTCTTTCAGCATTAACTCTTCTCAGCAGCACACCGGCTGTACACGGCTGTCTTTAGGAGACAGAGTTCTTCTGTGGCAAAATCTTTCCTGGCACTAAAGTTTGCATTGCACCAGTGATGCTGGGCTGTCTATTGCTGCCGAGAATCTGGTCCCACCACTTCCCTATGCAGCAAAGCCCCTTAACTAGAAGACAAGTGCTCTGGGGCCTGAGAAAAGTGACAGGCACAACAAATCAATGTATTTGGCTTATCTACAGCAGTTTTAACCTTGGCTTGTGTAATAAGGCAGAAATGGTCTCTGTTTTACCAAGAAGGACAATGGAGTGACTGCACATTCACTTTAGACTTTACTGAGTGTACCTCATGGCAGATACATATCCACTACTAATTTGAACAGAATGAGATTTTAGCAATTCACAATACATTACACACTTCAGCTTATGTTCCTAGAATGTCACAGCTCCAAAAGGAAAATGTCTTCCCAAACCACATACAAGCTGAGCTCTAAAAGCCCCTTTTATCTCTTAGCACGCATCGCTCTGTAGCAGGAGTCGGAGCCCCTTTCCTACTTATTCATGAGTATGTGTATGCAGAAGCAGAGAAGAGGACAAGGAAGAATTTCTTTACGGAGAAAAAAAAAAAAGCAGCAGCCCCATTCCTGAGGCACTGTTGCTATGGGCCTGCAGGGTTCACAACAGATGGCAGGAGAGCCATCCCTGCGCCTGGCTCTGAAGCTGTCCACTCAAGCATACCATTCGCATTCCCCACATACCTCTGGCCCCTCGCTTCGGCACAGGCTGGCTGTTCCCCTCAACACCCCACAGACCTCATCCTGTAACAGCCCCCTAAAGACAGATCCAGACCAGGGCTGAGCGTTGCTCTTCTCCCTGGGTGGAGCAGGTAGCAGCCTTCAGGATCATAGCTTGAGGTGAGGAAGGCTGGCCTGAGGTGGAGCCATCCCCTTTGCTGCAAAGGACATTGTCACATCCAAACCACTTGAGGGGAGGACAGTTCAGAGCCAAGGTCACTGCCAGAAAGGATTCACTGTCTAACAAGCATTATTAACAGCTAAAAAGTGAGAGAGAAAGTGTGCAGAGGGAAAACAACATAAAGATGCAGTAAGAAAAGTACCAGGTGGAGAAAAGCATGATTTAAGCAGCTGAGATATCCAGGTGTATAGAAAAGAGATACCAGAAGCAGCAGCAACAGGCTCCAGGTACAGCACTTTGCCTTGCTGCTCCACCTAGTGTAGCATAGGACACGATTACCTGTAAGAGATATACAAACCCCCGTTGAGAAGTACCCATTACTGTGGAGTTCATGCTCTCAGCCTTCCTCTCTGTGCACTGAAAATTCCTGCCTGAGAGGCAAAGTGCTTCCCAGCTCCCTGGGCAGAGCCAGGCTGAAGAAAAGTCAACCCATCATCACTCCTGCATGCACTTTTGTCACTTCAATCCTACTGTTCTGGTCTCCTAAACCCAAACAACAGACGTGTTACTTCAGATTCTGAAGGAATTTGAATGTGATTTGCCTGTTGCTTGCTGATCCCACATAAGAGGGCTCTTTGGGGCTCATTTGCATTTGGTTGTTGGAGTCACTGGTTTGTTCGTCTTTTTTTTTGTGGGGGGGTGTTACAACAAGGATGGAGACAAAGCAGCAGATGCTGCAGGCTAATGACGATGAGGAGCAGTGCTGGACATGTGCAGCTGGCCACTTGCACTCCTGAATCTTTGCAAATAAGGATTTCCAGTCTTCCTGAGGATCACAATAGTCACTAAGGTTGGCAGAAGGAGTTGTTTGAGAAGCATCTAATTGACTTGCAGCAATGGACATCTGATTCAAAGCAATAGTGGTTCCCAGAAACCCCTTTATTAAATCTGAATAATGATCTCCCCAGAGCACGTGAATGTTTCTTGAGTCACTGTTAAGAAAAGGAGTCAAGCTGCAGGGCCGCTCCGAGACAGCCTGGGAAATGGCCTTGCTGCTCCGCAGCAGGTTCAGCCAAAATCTCTCACCACTCTTCTTTACAGCTCTGACTTGCCTGACCCTCCTAAATGTTGTCTATCCAAAGCTAAAGTTACTTTCTGGATTCATTTTCCTTCTGGTGCAGACAAGGAGCAAGCATTAAGTTTGAGAAAAAGAGTGTGACTTCTGCTAAAAGTCAGTTTGTGCCACTGCATGTGCAGTCTTTTCTGCGCAGGCATGCAGGAAATTTTCCTCCCTCTCACACACACAATGGTTTAGATTTGGTATTTATGAGCTTAAGATAGAAATAAAGAAGGAATGAAGTTTCCAGGTGGCTCTTTCTTTCTTTAATCTTTCCTATGTTTCACTTTTACACCCCCAACACCCTTCCCTTCCCCACCCCCCCCCCCCCCCTTCCCTCCCCCCCTCAAACTATACTTCCCTACTCTTCTTTCTTTCAACCATATAATACGAAATCCCCCTCCCGACGCCGCCCCCGCCCA